>CAUYQV010005051.1:0-20071 GCA_963574575.1 Galagoides demidoff
CCCGCCACAACGCCCGGCCATTTTTTGGTTGCAGCCAGCATTGTTGTTTGGCGGGCCCGGGCTGGGAATTCGAACCCGCCACCTTAGGTGTACGTGGCTGGCGCCTTAGCCAATTGAGCCACAGGCGCTGAGCCCAGAAATGAAGTTCTTTATGCTTTCCTTATAATAGCTCTATGAGATTGGAAGAAACTTCAATTCATAGATGGAGAACTGGAAGCTCAGAAAAGTTAAGAGACTTACCCCAGATACCATAGCTTGTGGGTGGGGAATCAAGATTTGAACCCATGTCTATCTGACTCTAGTGCCTATGTTAGTTAAGCTTCTTCTTGAACTCTTGCCAAATCAGATATGCCAGATATTTGGACATAGAAATGAGATTCTGTGTTTCTAAGTTATCTGCCCCAAGACCTCCTCTGTTCAGTGCTCTAAACTGACACCCTTTCCTATGTGGCTCCTCCTCCCTTCCTCCACAGGCCCAAGCTGTTCCCATCCTGCCCCTGGGGCTGGCTCCAGACACTTTTGACGATGCCTATGAGGGCTGTTCAGAGGAGATGGAGGAGAAAGCAGCCTCTCTGCTAAAGGAGGAGATGACCCACCATGCCTTGCTGCGGGAATCCTGGGAGGCAGCCCAGGAAGCCTGGGAGCACAGGCGACGAGGGCTCACCCTGCCCTCTGGCTTCAAAGCCCAGCATGGAATAGCCATTATGGTCTATACCAACTCATCTAACACCTTGTACAGGGAGCTGAACCATGCCGTGAGGACGGGTGGTAGCTCTCGGGAGTACTACATGAGGCATTTCCCCTTCAAGGCTCTACATTTCTACCTGACCCGGGCCCTGCAGCTGCTGCGGGGCAGTGAAGGCTGCAGCAGGGGACGTGGGGAGATAGTGTTCCGAGGTGTGGGCAGCCTTCACTTTGAACCCAAAAGACTGGGGGACTCTGTCCGCTTGGGCCAGTTTGCTTCCAGCACCTTGGATGAGGCGATAGCCCGCAGATTTGGTAATGCCACCCTCTTCTCTCTAAGGACTTGCTTTGGGGTCCCTATCCAGGCCCTGTCTGTCTTTCCTGAGGAGCGTGAGGTGCTGATTCCCCCCCATGAAGTCTTCTTGGTAACCAGGTTCTTCCAGGATGGAGCTCAGAGCCTAGTGACTCTCTGGAGCTATAATCAGACCTGCAGCCACTTTAACTGCGCCTACTTGGGTGGTGAGTTATGCATGGGGGAAGCAGAACTGGTGGGAGGGGCATAAGTCAGATAAATGGCACTACACAATCCCTGGACCTTCAGGTGACTCACTTGGTTAATCAGAGTTGAGGGCTAGATGTCAGCTGTAGTTATTCTGTAGATCTGTAATTCTGTCAGGTCCTAAAAGTGTTTTCCAGATCTGTGAATATTCTCAGATGATTCTACATGTTTTCAAAAGAGTCTATTTGCTATACAGTCTAATAGACCAAAAAGACCTGGTTAAGGATATTGGAAAGTAGAAGAAAGACCTGGGAAGCTTGTTGGTGTAACAGAGCACACGCATGCCATTCTCAAGTGCTGAGGTGGGAGAGAGTGACTGGGGCTTGGGTGGGAACGGGAATGGAAAGACAATCTGGAAAGATTCCCTGGGGAAGGAAGAAGAAGGTAAATCAGAAATTTGCCTTTAGGTGAAGGGAAAGAAGGACTGAGATGGGGAATGTCCCTGCCAGGGTCTGGTGGGAAGGGAAATTGGGATGTGAGAGCCATACAAAGGCCTCACCTTGCTGCCTATTGCAGGGGAGAAGAGGCGGGGCTGTGTGTATGCACCAGGTAAGTCTCCCTCCTGCCCCTCCCTCAAGTGCTGTGACTTCTCCTGGCCCTGCTTCATCTTTTCTTCTCTCTCCAGCAGGAGGGCAGCCAGAGTCACACTCTGAGGGGACCTCCTCTCTGCTCCCCTGGAAGACCCTGCTCTTGGTCTCTGGGGGGTTCCAGCTGTCAGGAGCTGGGCCCTGAAAGTCCAACACCTGCCACTTAGGAGTCCTGGGAACTAGTGACCTTCTTATGAAGAAAGGGGGCTTCAAACAGCCCCAAGAAGCAAGAACATGGTTTTGGACCCAGCCCTAGCAGCCATCTCTCCAACCAGGATATGGGAAGACTTGAGGCCGCAGCAGGGTTAAGGGAGCCCCCCAATGCAGTGGGGACTTCCTGGGATAAGCAAGGGAAGTACTGTCGATGGTTACTCAATTAAACAGTGTTGCAGTGTGGAGATATGGAATTTCATGACTGGTTTATTCCATGACACTGAATCCATCTGCCCTGCTTGGGTCCTACCAAGCTAAGGAACTGGGGGACTAAAAAGAGTAACTTCTTGAACACCCCTAGACATGGTCCCCTGCATAGACCTGTCACACACATAACTTGCAAATCCAGAGGCTTGAATAGCCAAAGGGTCCTTAGAACAGCCAGGGAGGCAGGAAGGCAATGGATGGATTCTTCAGCCATATTTGCCAGATGAGAAATGTAAAGCAACTTGCTCAAGGTCAGAGAGTCAGTATTGGACTGAGGCCTCATACCTCCCAGGCCTCCTGCCTCCTAGCCCAGAACTCTTTCCATTGAAGATTTGGGGAAGCCCAAAGTAGGATCCTAAGCCCAAGATACTTAGGACCCCAGAGCAATCCATTTTTCTCTGCCCTGCTCCCACAGGGTCTATTTTAGGAGAACAAAGGGGAAGAACTCAAAACATCATGACCCAGAGATTCTCACACACTCTGGAGGCATCTGATATCCAGAACAGAAACTTTATTGAGGCAAGAAAGCAGCATAGGCTCCTACTAAGTGACCCCCAGCCTCACCCATCTAGGTTGCTATCCTTAGCAACAGAAAAAGGGTACTTTCTACTAAATTAGGACCCACCCTTGGTCCCCATATTCTCTTCCTGGGGCAGGTCCCCATCCCCCTCTGCTTCCAGTTCCCTGTGCACTAGCACTTGTGCTGGGGAAGAGGGGCCAGACTGCCTAGAAGCTGGAGTCCTGGCACCTTCAGTGTCCTGAAGCCCAGTTTCTGAAGATACTTGGGTCTCCACAATCCCTGGCACTGTCAGCTCTGGAGTCTCAGGGATGGGGGTGCTCAGGTTCTGGAAGCTGTTGCGTACTCGGGTGATGTAGCGACTGAGGATGCTGGCACCATCAGGAGGCCGGGGTGTCCCTCCCTCGGCCAGAGTTCGCCGGACCCCGGCTATCTCACTTTGCAGTCGAGATACAGTCTTGGTGAGCTCTGTCAGTCTGTTGCCCAGGTCTGGAGGAAGTGAAGTATAGAGGGGATCTTTCAGAAGATGAGCTTGCCCTGTACTTCTACCCTGAACAGAGGACACCCCAGAGGGCACCAGAGGACATCCCGTCTGGAGTTCTTGAGTAACAAGAGCTTAAAGAAATGAAGGACTGGGTGATGGGCTCATGGTCAGGGAGGTAGACAGAATCTGGGGCAGACGAATCTGAGTAGGGAGAGGGGAAGTTTAGGAGACATAAAGAAGAAAAGTGTTGAGGGCCAGAAAAGGGATCAGGAATCATAAGGACAGTTTTTAAGTCATTAGATTTGTACATCTGCCCCGTCAACCCTCTCCCCAATCTACATCAGTCAGCAAATACCCATCCTTCAGGCCCAGTTCAAATTCCTCTTCCTCCAGCTTCTTCTATCTATTCTTCTACCTTTCCACGATCCTTTCAAAATGATAGGTGCTTTTTCTCCTTTGGGCTCCCACTGCAATTTGTGTCTCTCTTAGGTAAGCATTTTCATTTTTTATTTTTTAATTTTTATTTTTAGAGACAGAGTCTTGGACTGAGTGCAGTGGCTCATGCTTATAATCCTAGCACTCTGGGAGGCTGAGGCAGGTGGATCACCTGAGCTCAGGAGTTCAAGACCAGCCTGAGCAAAGCGAGACCCCCATCCCTATAAATAGAGAAAAAAACTAGCCAGGTGTTGTGGCAGGCACATGTAGTCCCATCTACTCAGGAGGCTGAGACAAGATGATCACTTGAGCCCAAGAGTTTGAGGTTACTGTGAGCTATGACACTAGGGCACTCTACCCCAGGGCAATTTAGTGAGACACTGTCTCAAAAAAAAGAGAGACAGAATCTCGCTCTATTGCCCAGGCTGGAGTATAGTGGCATGACCAAAGCTACAGCTTTGAACTCCTGGGTTCAAGTGATCCTCCCAACTCAGCCTCCCAAAGTGCTGGGATTACAGACACTAGCCACTGCTCCCAGACAAATACTTTCTGCCTATTACATATGATAGTTTTTCTTCCTCCGCAAACTGAAGCTTCCTATGTGTCTCTGCTCTATTCAATTCCCGCTTCTTCTAAGACAGGGCCTGGAACAAAGGAGGCCATAGCAATGAATGTCAATGGAATAAGTAAATACATAGGTGAACAAGTGAATAAATGAATAATGAATTAAGTGAGTGAGTGAAAAGTAAGGAGAGAATGAGAGAATAAATGAACACAAAAATGAAGGCAGGAATGAGTGATTGATTAAATGAAATGAGTGAAATGAATGCCTATATAGGTCACAGGGTGACTAAGTACAAGGAGCCATATTGGGCAATTTGCCCTTCGAAGAGCAGAGTGGGATAGGGCCACATATTCAATAAATGCAAGCTGAATGAGGGTGTGAGTCTGTGGTTGAACATTTATCTCAGTTGACCAAGGAGCAGGAATCAGGAGGACTTAACAGGTGGGCAACTGACCTTTCCTACGGGTCTCTTCGAACTCACGCCGGGCAGTCTCTATGTAGCGCTGTACCAGAGCCTTGATGACACGTCGGCGGTAGGACCCATGCTCTCCCTCCCCAGGCCCTGCTCCTGCCCCCGGATTGGCCTGGAATGGAAAGACAGGAGGGTGGCGGGGGGATTCTCCACTCCCAGTCTTCTCTTAATCACGGCCCCCATCTCCTACTTTACTAGGCAATAAAGGCCTAGAGCAAAGTCTGTGACAACTATTCTGGCCTGAGGGCCACAGGCCTAGACTCTGGTCTGTCCCAATCTCCCAGTGCAGTCCAGAAGGCAGAAGGTCAGCTAGGGAAGGGTCAACTGTGAGAGGATCAAGGTGGGGGTTGGGTGATGGCTGGGAGGAGAAGCCCCCACAAATCTGGCAGTAACGCAGGTCTGAATTAGGAGGTGCCTGTCCAGGTGGATTGCTTGAGGTCAGAAGTTCAACACCAGCCTGAGCAAGAGCAAGATCCCATCTCTACTAACAAAAAAAAATATATGAAAAAAGAACAAACTAGCCATGTGTAGTGCCGGGCCCCTGAAGTCCCAGCTGAGGCAAGAGGATCTCTTGAGCCCAAAAGTTTAAGTTGCTCGAGCTAAGACACCAGCACTCTACCCAGGGTGACAGAGTGAGACTCTGTCTCAAAAAAAAAAAAAAAAAAAGGAGAGGCCTCTCATGCCAAGCCAGACTGGGTGGTCAGGGAGCAGATATTGAGGGATAAGTGAGTTCCTGGGTGCCTGGCTTCCTCTCTCAGGAACACTGTCAACCTCCTATTTTCCCAGTTTGTGGGCTTCACCTTTGTCTTCTTAACAGGTTTCTTTCTAAAAGACATTCAACTATGTCTTGGTCCACTTTGGGGCAAATAGGTTGGTCTGGAGTTTAAAGAGCATTTACCACTTGAGAGTAGTGTGACAAGGACTTCTGTTTAAACTGTGGGACACAGGGTTGGAAATTTAGGAAATGGCCAGAGCCAGAAAGAGGGAGAGAAGCCATATGAGAGAGTGGTAATTGGGAACAGGATCTCTGGGGATTACACGTGGAAGGACAGAAAAGCCAGGGGCATGCAGACAAATGCAGGGTAGATACAGTGCTGTGTGAGGGAGACCTATAACAAGCAGGTGAAGTACTCACACAGGAGACCGATAAGAAGCAGGTGAAGTACTCACAAAGATGGGGATGGGAGGATAGTCTGGCTTCTTTGTTTTACAGCAGGAGCAGCAACAGCAAATTAACCTGAAAATTCTCCTGAGAGATTTGGATAAAAGAGATGAGTTAGAGGACTGGGCCTAAGGAAATGGGGGGAGGAGCTGGGTGGTGTGTTCTGGGGGGTTGGAAGTAGGAGCTCTGAGGTCATCACCTGAGAAGGTAGAAGACAGCCTTGGGAGAGGGCAGGATGTTGAAGGGCACAGGAAGGGTCAGGCCCTCTCGGAAGTAGGACAAGTAGAGCTTGGAGCGAGCGAACTTCCATTCCACATCAGCGTCATCCTAGGGGCCAGGAGATAGGGGCTGTATAAGACCTGTTTGGCTCCTGGCCCTCCTGCCCACTCAGCTCCCTTCTCCAGTCCTCATATCTCTTGTTTTCCAGCATGCCAGCCCCTTTCTTCTCCCCCTACTTATCTCCATCCTTGTCTATTACCCACATCTCCCCACCTGTCTCCTTAACTCCTCTCTTCCCCTAGTTACCTTTCATCCTTCTGACATCCAATTCCTGCCCAGTCAGCTCTCCACCCTAACCCGTCCACTGCCCTTCCCTTCCTTCTCCTCCACCCACCCACTTTTCTACAGTGCACTACCCCCCCTCTCCTAAAGTGAACAGAGCACTAGACTTGGTGTCTGGAGATACTAATAGCACCACTAAGACCCCCATTTTGCAGGAGAGAACTTGTCCAAAGCCATAAAATAAGACAAAAGTAGAGGCAGAGCAGGAACCCAAGTGTCTTGGCTCCTTGCACCGTCTTCCTCTCCATCCCTTTCTCCCTTCTCCCTGTGCTAAGCTGGCCTCTATTCATGTACCTCAATCTTCTGGAAGGAGTTGGTGATCATGGCAATGAGCATGTTGAGCAGCACAATGACCATCACGATGGTGAAGATGCCATAGAGGGCCCGGCCCACGAATTCAGGCACCAGAAACTGAGGCATGTCTACCACGCTGTGCTCCTCCATGCCAAACATGGTCCAGAACAGAAATTGGAATGTCTCGTTGAAACTGGCATGCCGGGCCGAGTAAAGACAGGAAATGAGGGATGGGAGAGGAGCCTGAGCTCTGCCCAGATGTTCCTCCTCACCTGCTAAGACCCAGTCAAAGGCAATTTGGGGGATCTTGGTCCATATAGACACTTGGTACTTCTGAGCTTCGAGTTTTATTCTTTCTGTCAACCAATATTTACTGAGTGCATAGTGGTGTCAAGGTGCTAAGAGGGCTTGGCATCTCTAGCTCAGTGGCTAGGGCACTAGCCACATACACCAGATCTCAAGGGTTCAAAACCAGCCCAGGCCTGCCAAACAACAATGACAACTACAACCAAAAAATAGCTGGGCGTTGTGACGGGCACCTGTCATCCCAGCTACTTGGGAGGCTGAGGCAAGAGAATTGCTTAAGCCCAAGAGTTGGAGGTTGCTGTCAGTTGTGATACCATGGCACTCTACCCTCTACCGAGGGTGACATAGTGAGACCTTGTCTCAAAAAAAAAAAAAAAGATGCTAAGGGTATGTTAGTATCAAGATGCGTCCCTGTCTTCAAGGGCCTTATGTTTTGGGGGTGAGATGGACACTGTAATACCAATACCAACACTTGAACATTGTGGACACTGCTATACCAGCATTTGAACACTTTCTATGCAGAGCATCACAGGATATTATGACCTAGTCTGGGGTTGGGGAAAGCCTCTTTGAGAAGCATTCCAGCTGAGCTCTGAAGGATGATGGAAATCAACATGTGAAGGGCAGGAGATGTGGAAATGAGTGTTCCCCAAGGCTGGAGAGTGTGGTGGCATTTTAGAAACTGAGAGAAGGCCAGTGTGGCTGGTCAGAGGGGAGAGGACAGAGAGCCTTATGACAGTACAGACTACATAGGACTACCCTCTGTCCAGATGTCTACCATACAACCCAAAATTTTTAACAAAAGTACCTTTTTTTGGCTCAGCTCCTGTGGCTCAAGTGGCTAAGGCGCCAGCCACATACACCTAAGGTGGGGGGTTTGAATCCAGCCCGGGCCCGCCAAACAACAATGATGGCTGCAACCAAAAAAAAAAAAAATAGCCAGGCGTTGTGGCGGGCACCTGTGGTTCCAGCTACTTGGGAGGCGGAGGCAGGAGACTCGCTTGAGTCCAGGAGCTAGAGGTTGCTGTGAGCTGTGATGCCACAGCACTCTACCCAGGGGGACAGCTTGAGGCTCTTTCTCAAAAAAAAAAAAAAAAAACAGTCCAGTGGGTAGATTCCTTTTTTCTTTTTCTTTTTTCTTTTTCTTTTCCTGCCTCTGCCTCCCGAGTAGCTGGGAGAGCTCAGCCTTCTCTTGCCATTGTGGAGTGATACCAACAGCACCCTGGAAGCAGGCTGGAAGGAGCAGTTACTGTCTCTGGTACTAAGACTCACAGTTGGCCTACATAGTTCTTTTAAGCTAACCGCCTAAAGCCAGTCTGTGAACAAGAATTCCTTTTAAGAACCATGAGAAAGGGTGGTGCCCATAGCTCAGTGGATAGGGCGCCAGCCACATACACCGAGGGTGGCAGGTTCAAACCTAGCCTAGGCCAGCTAAACAACAATGACAACTGCAACATCAAAAAAAAAAAAATAGCTGGGCATTGTGGCAGGCACCTGTAGTCCCAGCTACTTGGGAAGCTAAGGTAAGAGAATTGCTTAAGTCCAAGAGTTTGAGTTTGCTGTGAGCTGTGATGCTACAGTACTCTACTGAGGGTGACATAGTGAGACTCTGTCTCAAAAAAAAAAAAAAACCATGAGAAAGCCTAGACCAACATCCACAGGCTCCAGTATGGATCCTTTAGTGTCATCAGTAAACCTGTCACACAGTTGCACTCATGAAGAATTTTTCTTTTTTTTCAGTTTTCTTTTGGCTGGGGCTGGGTTTGAACCCGCAACCGCCACCTCCACCTTTGATATATGGAGCTGGCGCCCTACTCCTTGAGCCACAGTTATCGCCCTCATGAAGAATTTTTCATTGGGAAACTGCTTGGGGGGCCACCTGGAGCACCCTGGCCCGCTAGAGAAAACCAAGCTTCTCAGCAAGACTCTCATGAGCTCCATGACCTGTTCCCAGCTACCCTGTTTCACCAACTCTCATAAAATTCTCTCCATGTCACAACCACAGAAAACATCTAGCTATTCTCTAAACATACCTCCCTGCTTTGGTACATGTCCCTATTCTGCCCAGAATGCCCTGTGTCTTCTGTGAAGTCCACACCCTTCCAGGTGGAGTCCAGATTCTCCTTTCCCTGGGAAGCCTTCCCTAACCATCCAAGACAGAAGAAGGGGCTTCCTCTTTTAGTAACCCTCAACATAAACCTTCCTTTGTCTCAAATTGAGCTTATTTATGCACATGGCTATCTTCTCCATGAGGATGTGTCTGGTTCGTTTCTCCTGTCTGTGATCTCAGTGCCAGGGACAGGACCTATTAAAACGTCAGTAAATTAGTGTGAAAATGACAACAAAAAAACCTACAATAACTGGCTCGGTGCCTGTAGCTCTGCAGCTAGGGCACCAGCCATGTACAGCAGAGCTGGTAGGTTCAAACCCACCCTGGGCCTGCCAAGCAATAATGACAACTGCAACCAAAAAATAGCCAGGTATTGTGGCGGGTGCCTGTAGTCCCAGCTACTTGGGAGGCTGAGGCAAGAGAATCACTTAAGAGAATTGCTTAAGCCCAAGAGTTTGAGTTTGCTGTGAGCTGTGATGCCAAGGCACTCTACCCAGGGTGACTAACAAGGTGAATGAATTTTATTTTTGTTTATCTATTTATTTATTTTGTAGAAACAGAATCTCACTTTCTTGTCCTCAGTAGAGGGCCATGGCATCACTGCTAACAGCACCCCCCACGTCGTGGTCTTAGGCGATTCACTTGCCTCAGCCTCCCGTGTTGCGGGGACTTCAGGTGCCCGCCACAATGCCTGGCTATTTTTTGGTTGCAGTTTGGTGGAGGCTGAGTTTGAACCCACCACCCTCGGTATATGGGGCCGGCGCCCTGCCCACTGAGACACAGGAGCTGCCCCCTGGGTATTTGTTGTTGTTGCAGTTTGGCCAGGGCCGGGTTTGAACCCACCACCCTTGGTATATGGGGCCTGTGCCCCATTCACTGAGCCACAGGCACCTCCTGTGAATGAATTTTAAAAGTGAGTGAATGCGCCAAGCCCACACCTGTAATCCTAGCACTCGGAGAGGCTGAGATTGGAGGACTGCCTGAGCTTGGGAGTTCCAGACCAGTGTGAGCAAGACTGAGACCCCCTGTCTTCTAAAAATAGAAAAACTAGCTGGTTGTCATGGTGGGCCCCTGTAGTTTCAGCCACTGAGGAAGCTGAGGCAAGAGGATCATTTGAGCCTAGGAGTTTGTGGTTGCTGTGAGCTATGATGCCAGAGCACTCTACCCAGGACAGCAGATTAAGACTCTTCCCTCCCCCACCAGAAAATAAATAAATAAATAAATAATAAATATAAGTAAATGAATAAGTGAATAAACAAATACAAAAATCAATTATTGGCCATATTTAGGAAGAACTGAACATCAAATAGAATAATGACTTTAATGGATTAATATATTTTAAAAAATCTTTTTGAGTCCATACTAATAGTCAGAAAAGAAGAAGGTAGGTGAAAGCACTTCTGTATAAAAGAATGCCAGCTGATAAATGTAGAAAAGGTACAGAAGTAGAAGATCACCATGTTGAACCCACCACAGTTATACCTGATTCAAGTAAAAGTAATCTATGGATGCTAAAGCCACTTGGTAAAAGTTGTGAAGGAACAGTTAATCACACAGTTTCAACTCATCTCCCTGTTACTACATGGACTTTTCAGGCTGGGTGCTGTGGCTCACACCTGAAATCATCGTACTTGAGAAGCCAAGGTGGGTGCATTGCCTGAGCTCACCTGTTTGAGACCAGCCAGAGCAAGAGCAAGACCCTGTCCCTAAAAAATAGCTGGGCATTGGGGTGGGCGCCTGTAGTACCAGCTACCTGTGAGGCTGTGAGGGAAGAGGATCTCTTGAACCCAAGAGTTTGAGGTTGCTGTGATCTAAGACGCTACAGCACTCTACTGAGGGTGACCAAGTGAGACTGTCTCTAAATAAATAAATAGGCTTTTCAATAGAGAGGTCTGCTAGTCCGGTTGGTCTCACCAATGAGCCAAACTAACTTTATGGGCCTCCCAATGTGATACAATGGAAAGTACACATAGCCAACTAGGTTGTCTTCTTGCCAAAATTGTTTCACTTGAATCTAATTATGAGGTAAATAAAAGTTCATTTGTCAAGCAAACAAAGAAAAAATAGGGGGAAGGTCCTAGATTAAAGAAAAAAAGACTGGGGTGGTGCCTGTGGCTCAAGGAGTAGGCACCGGCCCCATATACTGCAGGTGGTGGGTTCAAACCCGGCCCTGCCCAAAAACTGTAAAAAAAAGACTGAAGAGATAAACAATAAAATGTAATGCATAATCCTAGGTTGGATACTAGATTTTAAAAACTTGACTTTTAGGCCAGGTGTGGTGGCTCACCTGTAATCCCAGCACTCTGGGAGTCCAGATGGGTGGATTGCTTGAGCTCAGGAGTTTGAGACCAACCTGAGCAAGAGCAAGACCCCCATCTCTAAAAATAGCTGGGCATTGTGGCGGGTACCTGTAGTCCCAGCTACTCAGGAGGCTGAGACCAGAGAGTTAATTGAACTCAGGATTTGAGGTTGTTGTGAGCTATGATGCTATGGCACTCCACCAATGGCAACATAGTGAGACTCTGTCTCAAAATAAATAAATTAATAAATAAAATAAATAAAAACTTGGGCAGTGCCTGTGGCTCAAAGGAGTAGGGTGCTGGCCCCATATACCGGAGGTGGTGGGTTCAAACCCAGCCCCGCCCCCCATCCCCCCAAAAAAACTTGCAAAAAAATAAAATGAACAAAATAAATAAATAAGAACCTGACTTTTTCTTTCTGGAAATACAGGAAATTTAAGGATTGCATAATAAAATATTATAGTATCAATGTTAAATTTTTGAGTATAATAATGCTTTTGCGGTTATGTTTTTAGGAGACAACATGAACTATTTAGGGGTGAAATGTTATAATATTTGCAACTTACTCTTTTTTTTTGGTCTCCAAGGATAAGCATTAAAGCAACATATTTAATTAAATTTATTTATTTATTTATTTTTGAGATAGCTCACTTTGTCACACTTGGTAGAATGCCATGGTATCATAGCTCACAGCACCCTTAAACTCTTGGGTTCAAGTGATCCTCTTACCTCAGCCTCCCAAGTAGCTGGGACTACAGGTGTCCACCACGACACCCAGCTATTTTTTTGGAGAAAGGGTCTTGCTCTTGCTCAGGCTGGTCTTGAACTCCTGAGCTCAGGTGATCCACCCGTTTTAGCCTCCCAAAGTGCTAGGAATAAAGGTATGAGCCACTATGCCCAGCCTTAAAGCAACTTCTTTTAAATGTTTGAGGGGGGGAAAGAGAGAGCAATAGATCAAGCAAATGTGGCAAAATGTTAAAAATTGGTGAAGCTAGGTGAAGGGTATTTGGGTGTCCACTGTACTTTTTTTTTTTTTTTAAGCAGTTTTTTGGCTGGGGCTGGGTTTGAACACCACCACTTCCGGCATATGGGGCCGGCACTCTACTCCTTTGAGCCACAGGCACCACTCATGTCCACTGTACTTTTAACTGTTTTATAGGATTGACATTTTTCAGAATAAAAAGTTTGGGGAGAAAATAAGTGAATAAATAAATGCATAAATGAACAGATGAGTGAATGACAGTATGGATCAATGAAGTTATGAGCAAACAAAAAAATCAATTGAATGAATAAATTATGGAGGGAGGGAGAAAGGAAGAGGAGACCATTGTGACCCCAAGCTGCAAGGTCCCAGACTCTCCACCTGCCCATTCTGTCTCTGCCCCAGCATACTTGCCCAGCCGCTCTGTCTCCTGGTAGGGCACGTAGATGTTGTTGAGGCCACAGAGGAAGGCGGTCAGGATGATCATGAGGATGAACATGAACCTGGTGAGAGTGGGATGTGGAAGGGTCAGCGTAGGTCTCTACACTGGGAGAGGTCAGGCTTTGGGAAGAGGGATGAGGGTGATGGACTTTCCTAGTTCTCTACTTGACAAGTATTCAATTTGGTTATAATTAAGAATAGGGGGCGGGGCACGGTGGCTCACGCCTGTAATCCTAGCACTCAGGGAAGCCAAGGTGGGTGGATTGCCTGTGCTCGTGATTTCAAGACCAGCCTGAGCCAGAATGAGACCACATCCCTAAAAATAGGTGGGCATTGTGACAGGTACCTCCCACAGCAACTTGGGAGGCTGAGGCAAGAGAATTGCCTAAGCCCAAGAATTTGAGGTTGCTGTGAACTATGTCGCCATGGCACTCAACCAAGGGTGACAAAATGAGATTGTGACTCAAAAAAAAAGGAAAATTAGGGAGTGGGAAATGAGAAGGGATTTAAAGTAGCAACAAGCAGATACTCTCCTCTAGGAATAATAGGTCAAAGCTGGGGATGGACCAGTCTACAGGGAGGGAATGAGATGCTGAGACATGTGGGAATGGCACAAGGATGGCTGGAGTCAAAGAATCCTATGGGACTGGAGTTATCACTGGAAGAGTTAAAGCCGAATGTGAGAAAGAGTTACCCTGTGGCAGAGAGGGCTAGAAGAATGCCAGGGTGGGGTGGGAGGGTCTTTCTCAAGCTTAACTGGGCTGAAATTGTTAAAAGACATAACTAGGGCTTTTCCCACCAAGGGCACCCACTCTGATTCTACTTCAGGCAGGGGATTCTTAGGGAAGGGCCAGGTTTGGCTGAACATGGTTAGGTGATAAGTACTCAGACGACCAGATAATGTAGAGCAGTTGCAGAGTGGGAAGGAACCAAAGGAACTCCAGATTCCAGTGCCTTGGCTTTCCTCAAAGGTGGGAAAAATGAGGCCCAGAGAGATATCATGGAGACAGTGACAGAACTAGGACCAGAACGCCCAACCAAGGGCTCTTTCTACTATGAGTGTGGTTTGTCATTTTTTCTGGGGTCATGGGCTTCTTTCATCTCATTAGGTGAAAGTTATAGACCTTCTTTGCAGGGAAATAAATGTATATTTACACTCCAACTTTTGCCTATAGTTTCAGGGGTTCAGAGGTCTCTGAGCCTATGGCTCTGGAAGAGTACAGGTCAAGAACCCCTAGTTATAGCAATGCTGGGAGTTTCAGAAGGAGACCGAGTGGAGTCTATCAGAAGGAGTGTGCTCTGAATGGGACAGTACGCACCGGATCATGTCGTCAATCATCTTGCCAATGGAAATCTGCAGCGTGCCCAGTGACTCATGGGCTGGCAGAATGTAGGCCAGGCGGGTGAAGCTGAGCATGCTGGTGACAGCAAAGAGCACCTCTGCCAAGAACTGGGGATCCTCTGTGCGCCACTCGCTTCTCTCTGAGCAGGGTGGAATGGGGCTGCAGCTGAGAGCCGAAAGGCAAGAATAAAGAGAAACTGGGGAGTTCAAGACCAAGTCAGGGGGACACTCACCAGCCGTGGTGAAATAATGGCAGGCAGCTCCATCAGGCATATCCTGGCAGTGCATGTGAGCAAGCCCAGCCAGGAGGAGGCGCAATGCAAAAGCTGCCAAGTACAGGGACAGGATGACCACATCCAGGAAGTTCCACCAGTCCAGGAGGTAACTGCGCAGGCCCTCGATCCACACTTCCTTGCACTCAAACCATAGGAAGCCTGAAGGAAGGTTGCAGGGGGACAGGAGAGGATGGGGTGGAACAGTCCTCCTCCTACATCAGAGTTAAATTATGGTGGGAGAATGGGGAGGGATCCTATGAATAGGGGTGGGGAGCTAAGACATCACAGGGTGAAGTCAGTGAAATGTAAACATTTAATCTACTCAGGTCAAAGAGATCTCATATAAGAATTAACAAGCCTCTTTACTGAAGCAGGCTTATTGCTGGTGTGATCTGCCTTGATGGTTAGTCAGCAGACATTCAGCAACTGAGCAACACTGGGAGAGGCTGTTTATTGGGAGGGGATGATTTATTTTATTTTATTTTATTTTATTTTTTGAGACAGAGCCTCAAGCTGAGCCCCTGGGTAGAGTGCCATGGCTTCACTGCTCACAGCAACCTCCAACTCCTGGGTTGAAGCGAGTCTCCTGCCTCCGCCTCCCAAGTAGCTAGGATCACAAGCACCCGCCACAACGCCTGGCTATTTTTTTGGCTGCAGCATTATTGTTGTTTGGCGGGACAGGGCTGGGGATTCGAACCCACCACCTTAGGTGTACATGGCTGGCGCCTTAGCCCCTTGAGCCACAGGCGCCGAGCCAGGAGGGGATGATTTAAATCGGTTTTTCCCTGCCCTCCACAAAATAAATATTGGGCAAGTATTTAAAGAGTATTTGATCTGAAGGGGTTCCAAATTATCAGCCCGCTCACAGTGCCCATGTCTCAGTGAGGCCCAGTAGCAGACCTGCTGGTAGGGAGTCTTGGGAGCTGGACCCCATTAGCCAGGTGATCCTGCCACATTGAACCTGTTTCCTTCCCCAGATAAAATTATATGCTTTTTTACTCATAGTCCCCTCCACCTAGAGTGCTCTTCCACAACCTTTGGAAGTCCAGCTCACTTTTGTGGCCCAGGTCACATACTGCCTCCTTCATGAAGCCTTCCTTAACCAGGTGGAGTGAGCTGCTCCCTGTTCTGTGTTCTCACAGCTCTCTGTCCCTATCTTTGCAATGCCATCATTGTGAGTGCTGCAGGCTTTCTCCATGGGCCTGTCTCTACCCTAACCATCCCCCCAATCTGAAGCTCCTCTAGGGCAAGGACCGTATCTAATTTGTCTCTTTGTCCCTGGTGCCCAGAACAAATTAAACAAATATTTGTTAAGCTCCTACCCTATGCCAGTAGGATCCTGTGGTAAGACATAGTCCCTGTCCTCCCAGGGTTTATGATCTAGTGACAGACACAGGCAAGTAAGCAAGTAGGTACATTACAATGTGGTAAATGCTAAGACTGGACAGGGGAACAGAGGGACTGTTAGGAGAGTGTTTAGGAAAGGATCCGTACTCAGATTTGGGCCCTAGGAAGGCATCTCAAAGAAAGCATGCTTAAGCTGGGACCTGAAGGAGGAGTGGGGGCCCAGGGCAAGCGGCAATGTGAGAAGGGGAAAGTGCTCTAGGAAAAGTAAAGGAGTAGCCTGGGGTGTGGTGTCCCTGCCTATAGTTATAGCTATTCAAGAGGCCAAGGTGGGAGGAGCTTTTGAGCCCAGGTCAAGACCAGCTTGGGCAACACAGTATGATTCTATCTCAAAACACAAATAAATAAAAGCACAAACGTGCAAAGGCCTGGAGACAAGCGTGAATTTGTATGTATGGTAGGAGAGTACCTTGTGAGGGTAGGGTACGTGTTAGTAAATGTGTGTTGAATGGATGGCTGGAACCGTATTTAACTTATATTCTCAGGGCTTCATTCACAACAGAGCATCAGCAAAAGTTTATTGCATGAATAAATGAGTTTTGCTTCATGTGTTTATAAAACTTTTCTTCCTCCATAGGCAAGAATAACATTGGTTTCATCTCCACACAGCACTGGTCAATAAGTATTTAGTAAATAATAGGATAAGAAACTTTTTCTCTTGGGCTGCTCTTGTTTTATTTCCCTGAAGTTTCTGGGCCCAGCTTCCTTTCTGAATCACTGATGAGCTTGGTACAGGGTAGAGTAGCAGACTTGGTATACTGGTGGCTTGGGAGTTTGTTAACTAAGCCAGAGCTAAATGAGGGGAGGACAGCTGAAGAAAGAGCCACCAGTCTAGCCTACTGAGCTGACTAGAGAGGCTGACGATTCTTGTAAAATGTATTTGCTAAATTGTTTGAGAGTACTTGACTCTGCTGTAGAAGAAAAGAAAACCAGTGGAATGGATGAAACTTATACATTATGTGTAAATAAGCTGGTTGCCTGCATGATGTATTGAACAAATAAAGTTAAGTAGAGCACACACAGAAAGGGATGGACAGACACTAAATGTTCATGATACACTAAATAAGCAAGAGGCATATGAGGCCCCTTAGTATTCATCAGATCTTAAATCTGCTAATTACTGGTGACATTCACTCTGGCTCCACATGTCCTCTGCCCAAAAAATACAAATGAAATTCATCTTGCTCATCATGATAATTGACAAGCTACAGCTGTGGCCAGACATTCTTGTCACTGTGTTTCGCTTATAGATCAAGCCTTGGGTCTAGGCACAGGCGCCTTCTGTTTGTTGTATCCCCTACTTGAACATCAACTGTAGTCCTCATAACAGTCCTCATAACTATACCACTTACGGACTTAACCATAATTTTATTTGTTTGTTTCTTTGTTTGTTTTTTCCAGTTTTTGGCCGGGGCTGGGTTTGAACCCACCACCTCCAGTATATGGGGCCAGAGCCCTACTCCTTTGAACCATAGGCACTGCCCTCTTTGTTTTATTTTGTTTTTTTTTGAGATAGAGTCTTACTATGTCACCCTCGGTAGAGTTCTGTGGCATCACAGCTCACAGCAACCTCAAACTCTTGGGCTTAAACAATTCTCTTGCCTCAGCCTCCCAAGTAGCTGGAATTATAGGTGGCTACCGCAATGCCTGGCTATTTTTAGGTTGCAGTTGTAATTGTTGTTTAGCAGGCCCGGCTGGGCTTGAACCTGCCAGCTTCAGTATACATGGCTGGCTCCCTATTCATTGAGCTACAGGCACTGGGCCTTAACCATAACTTGAATTTGAACTTTTTGTGACTCCAGGAGAGCTTGTCTTATAGTGTGCTTGCAGGCTACCATTACAACAAGGTAATTTCCTGCCTGGCACTCTGGATAAGTATTTTATTATTATTATTATTGTTTATTTATTTTTTGAGACAGAGTCTCAAGCTGTCACCCTGGGTAGAGTGCTGTGACATCGTAGCTCACAGCGACCTCTAAATCCTGGGCTCAAGAGATTCTCCTGCCTCCGCCTCACAAGTAGCTGTGACTATAGGTGCCTGCTATAGTGCCCAGCTATTTTTTGGTTGCAGCTGTCATTGTTGTTTTGGTGGGCCCGGGCTGGATTCAAACCCACCAGCTCAGGTGTATATGGCTGGCACCTTAGCCGCTTGAGCCACAGGTGCCGAGCCTATTATTATTTTTTAGACAGAGTTTCACTTTGTCACCCTTGGTAGAGTGCTGTGGCATCATAGCTCACAGAAACCTCAAACTCCTGATCTCAAGCAATCCTCTTGCCTCAGCCTCCCAAGTAGCTGGAACTACAGGCACCTGCCACAATGCTTGGCTATTTTTTTTTTTTTTTTGTAGAAACAGAGTCTCACTCTATTGCCCTCATAGAGTAACATGGCATCACACAGCTCACAGCAACCTCCATCTCCTGGGCTTAGGTGATTCTCTTGCCTCAGCCTCCCGAGCAGCCGGGACCACAGGGGCCTGCCACAACACCTAGCTATTTTTTTTGTTGTTGCAGTTTGGCCGGGGCTGGGCCCGAACCCACCACCCTTGGTATGTGGGGCCGGCGCTCCACCCACTGAGCCACAGGCACCGCCCTGCTTGGCTATTTTTTAGAGATGGGGTTTCTCGCTTAGGTTGGTCTCAAACCCTTGAGCTCAGGCAAATACCTGCCTCAGCCTCCCAGAGTGGTAGGATTACAGGCATGAGCCATTGCACCCAGCCAATCCAGTGTCTTTTTATGTGATGGAGGAACCTCCAGAGTGAGTAGCAACTAATGGCAAGGAGGGAGAAGAATGAGGTCCTTGCTTGGTGAGTCTACCACAGGGCAAGGTCCCAGATGAGGGTAATGGGGAAGTCTGGTTGTATGTTCGGGGGTACCTACAGAAGCAGAGGCCCTCCCATTGGGGTGATTATTGTGAAGAACAGTGAGAAGGGCCCCTAAGAGAGACTGTCAGAAATAAAGGGTTCTATACATGTACCTGTGACCCAAACCATGTGTAGTGAAGTCTCCCAGACACTCTGGCTGCGGCCACGAAAGGTGCTCAGCTGTGTCTCCATCACCAGGGACTCTCCCAGTAGGAAGATGAGGAACCACAGGTAGGAGGCAGAATGCAGCAGGAACTTCAGCACGGGAATCTTGAGCAGGCGGCCCAGCTTTGGGGAAGGGAGGGAGAGCATGGCTCTCGGTCCTGTATAGTTCCTTCCTCCAGAGAGCCCTTTTGGACTGCTAAGCCTGCCTGTGACACCCTTTTCTCAGACTGACTCACTCACTGTTCTGAGAATGTAGTATATATGAGACTATATATCATCTCCTTTTTTTTTGGAGACAGAGTTTCACTTTATCGCCCTCGGTAGAGTGCTGTGACTTCACAGCTTACAGCAACCTCAAACTCTTGGGCTCAAGTGATTCTTTTGCCTCAGCCTTTCAAGTAGCTGGGACTACAGGCACCTGCCACAACACCTGGCTATTTTTAGAGATGGGGTCTTGTTCTGGCTCAGGCTGGCTTCAAACCTGTGAGTTCAGG
This sequence comes from Galagoides demidoff, assembly GCA_963574575.1. Classification (NCBI taxonomy): domain Eukaryota; kingdom Metazoa; phylum Chordata; class Mammalia; order Primates; family Galagidae; genus Galagoides; species Galagoides demidoff. The sequence continues at coordinate 19,421 of CAUYQV010005051.1, forward strand.
CAATCCACCTGCCTCAGCCTCCCAGAGTGCTGGGATTACAGGTGTGAGTCACCGTGCCTGGCCCTATCTATTGTCTCCTTCACCACCATATGAAGTAGGCATTATTATTTCCATTTCTGTTAGGAACTGAGGATCACAGAGGTAAAGTTACTTTCTTTTTTTTTTTTTTTTGAGACAGAGCCTCAAGCTGTCACCCTGGGTAGGGTGCCATGGCATCACAGCTCACAGCAACCTCCAATTCCTGGGCTCAAGTGATTCTCCTGCCTCCACCTCCAAGTAGATGGGAATATAGGTGCCTGCCACAATGTCTGGCTATTTTTGGGTTGCAGCCGTCATTGTTGTTTGGTGGACTGGGCTGGATTCGAACCTGCCAGCTCAGGTGTATGTGGCTGGCGCCTTAGCCACTTGAACCACAGGCACAGAGCCAAGTTACTTCTCCTAAAGGTCCCACAGCCTCTTCAAACTCAGTCATATTAAAAAATGAACCCATCATCTATACCTTTCATATGAAAGCTATAACCAAATAGCCTAAGAATGTGGGGAGGGGGGAGGGAGAAGGGAGGGGGGAATGGGTGGAGGGAGGGGGATTGGAGGGACCATTTTTGAGGTCTATCTTACAGGGGTACAAGTGAAACTCTCTAAGAGTAGAAT
>CAUYQV010005052.1:0-18957 GCA_963574575.1 Galagoides demidoff
ATGACGACTGCAACCAAAAAATGGCGGGGCGTTGTGGCGGGCGCCCATGGTCCCAGCTACTCGGGAGGCTGAGGCAGGAGACTCGCTTGAGCCCAGGAGTTGGAGGTTGCTGTGAGCTGTGAAGCCACAGCACTCTACCCATGGGGATAGCGTGAGGCGCCATCTCAAAAAAATAAATAAAATAAAAAATAAAAAACTAGCCCTGAAATGCCTATCTAGGATTCTTGCTATATGAAACAAACAATATTTTATTTGTTTAAGCTACTATAGTAGGGTTTCCTGCTACTTAAACTTATCCCCAACTAATATAATCATTGACTCATATATGGAATGTGGTAAGCCTACACTAAATCTTTGCTTTTCTTCTTCCTTTCTTCATAACCTTTTGTTCATTCATTCAGTAAATACTTACAGAGCACCAACCACGTACCCGGGAGCATGCAAGATGATGAGGACGTAATAATGGTTGGTGAGTATAGACAGACAAGGTCACGCCCACGATGGAACTTTATTCTACAGGGGCAGGCTAATACATCTTCCCACTCTGACTGGTGCTGCAAGGTGGAGCTTGGAGGTTAAGAAACCATTTGGGGGAGAGGATGCTGCCCTATCTCAGGAGTCATGAGCAGCCTCTCTGTAGACTTGACTGCTGAACTAAAACTTGAAAGATAAATAAAGCCTAGCTTGCCAAAGGTCTGCAGCAGAGGTGACGTGGAGAGTAAGGCAAAGGGGTTCAAAAGCAGATGGCAGGTATCAATGAAAGGTTCTGTTGGATTTCCACATTTTTATTTACTATTTCTGCCTAATGTCCGTCAAGACTGCAGGTGAACATACTGGTCATTTTCAGATTCACACACTCCCTCACCCACTGACTCAGGTGCACCCTTAAGTGCACTTCAACACTGTGCCTCAGTTTACTCCCTATAAAATGGGGGTGATAATATTTTCCAACTGGGAAATGGGGAAGAACTTACCTCATAGATCAAGGATTTAATGAGTTACTATATATATAAATCACTTAGAACAGTACGTAGCATGTTGTAACACTCACAAATAAGTGATTAATTTTATTGCATCTTATACACAGTATATGTTGAGTTTTGTAATGTTAATCATTATTTCACTTACAATAATAAAACACAAACAGTTCATTAGTTGGAAAGAAAATTAAACCTAAGAAAATAGATAGGAATATATACACAAAATTATTAAAGGAAAAAATGCAGACCCGAGGTAGAAGTGCTAAAACATGAAAACGTAGATATAGAGGTCTCTGAGTCAAAGTGAGGTGTTACTTCTTTCTGGGAGAATTAGATAAAAGGATAACTAAGCACAACAAAACAAACCAGAATTCCTTGGAAGGAAAAAAAGTAATAAAGTTAATAAAAGCATCATTGTGGGGATAAAACGTACCGAAAACTGATCAGCAGGGACCAATTCCTTGAGAATGAGGAGGAAATTAAACAACACAAAAGATGATGTCCATAAAGAAGCACAGAGCAATTAAGGGGGGAGGCAAACGTTTCTAAAGATAACACAGATGAGCTAATGAAGCAGCCGCTCTGCACGGATCTGAGCTTATCAGTAGTCTGGGGGGAATGCTGCAAACTGGCCCAAGCACTGATTATCTTCCAATTTCCCAAAAGAAGGTTTCATAAGAGTTAGGGGCAAGCAAAACATTTAGGAGCTGAGTGTTGACTGTATATACAATATTCTCCTCTTGCACATTCACTTTGCATTTATTCATGATGAAATGTCACTCTCTCCTCATTTTGTTAAACCTTTAATGTCCCCCAAAACTTGTCAATACAGCATTTCCCAAGCCACCACTGTATTTACAGAACCCCAATTACACATGCAGAGGGTGTCAAAAAATGAATACATATTTCAAGAAAGAAAAAAACTGCACCAAATTTGTAATACTGAAATCACATTTGACTTCTGCAATTACAGGAGGTGCTCAAATGTGACTTGTATTCATCTTGTCATCTGTACCTACTGAGTATTACAATTTTAATAGTTTTTCCTTTCTTAAAATGTGTATACATTTTTTTGGCACCCTCTGTACATCACAGTGATCTCTCACCAACATGTCTAAAACACATAGAGCTTGTTACTCCACCTTCCCTAATGTCATGTAAGCCTGTCATTCCAGCACCTCCAGAAACCAGCTCAGGTTGTCTCCCACACAGGGATGTCATTCATTTCCAGAAGTCCACTCAGGCGCCTTGCCCCACTCCTGCCAAAGGAATTCAGGTTTACATTTAAAAATCTTGTTCTTGACCACAGTGGACTGCTGACTTAACACTAAGGTGGCACTGGGAAGCTCACAGTGTCCTTGAAGAGTTGCTGTAAGTGCCGACCTGGAGACCTGCTTAAGATATTGCTAGGGCACAAAAAAGAAAAGTGTAAGTGTAGTCAGCATGTCTTTTATTACTTTTCTTCTGACACTTTGACATATGAGGCCTTTGCTGATGGTGGGAGGACCATCCTTCCTAGGGCAGTAAAATCCTAGAGACAGTAAACAACTTGCCCAAGAGTACATTCTTCAAATGCAAACCAACCAGTCCAAGGCCCACATGCCCACCACTGGGCTCTCACACTGCCAGCCAAAATCACCACACAAACAACTTCCAGAGAACTAGAAACTAGGAACGGCCCCTGTGCCTCAGAGACAACGAAATTATTCAAACCAGCCAATCCCTAAACCTGCTAGCCGTGCCTTAGCCATTCCTTCCCACACCATAAAGGCTCCTGCACCTAGTTCCCCTCACCCTCTGCCTCCTAACCAACCCCGAGTGGTACCCTGCCCCTCCTCTTGGGAACTGTGAGTAACAAATGACTAACATTTTCTCAATAACAATCACCTCCTCCTCAGTAAGCCTCACTACATCTTAAAACAAAAGGGAAGTTGGGGAAGGATTCAGAAGAGACAACAGGTCAGCACTTCACTTCCCCACCTACCATTCTAAGCAACCTGTAGGAGACTCAGCACTGGTACCAGTAGGACTGACGCCTGTCTTTTCTTCCCAGGGGGACTCTAAGCTGAATTTGGGACGGAGTCTTTGAATTCTGTGTTCCCTGCAATGCCTTGAACAGTCCTCAACAGTACCTGATTATTCAAAAAACATCTGCTGCTGATACATACACATACATATTTCCACTGGCCTTCTTTGGGGGGCACTTTGTCTACTGTTGTTCCAATATTTCAGCCTTGACTAATTAATCCCCAGCCTTCATTTCTCATTGTCATTATACCTTTATTTGGAGCTCTCACACTTGTCTAAATACAAAAGACAACAGAGAGAGGCCATGCTAGCTGTCTACAACTTCAGAAAAAGTTTCACAACTCTTGTTTCAAGTCCTAATCACCTAGCAATGATTTTTATGGCTTTCCAAGTCAGTGTAAAATACTTGTCAGTTAAGTGTTGCTGTAAGAGAATATCTGAGACTAGGTAGTTTACAAAGAAAAGAAGTTTATTTGGTTCCCGATTCTGGTGGCTAGAAAGTTCAAGCACGGGGAGATGGATCCAGTGAGGGACTTAACATTATTTCCACCTTCCACGAATGGAGAGAAATGGATCACAGTGAGAAAAAGGAAAAAATTGAGAGAAACAAGAGAAACCAGACCCTTTTAATAAACTACTCTCTTGGGAACTAATCCACTGCCACAAGAGTGAGAACTCACTCATCTCCTAGGAAGAAATCTATTCATGAGGCATCCACCCCCAAGATCCAAACACCAAGACCCAAACACCTCCCAGCAGGACCACAATGAGGATCAAATTTCAACATAAGTGGCTTGGCAGCCCATAACACAGTGGTTACAGCACAAACCACATACACCGAGGCTGGCAGGTTTGAACCCAGCCCAGGCCAGCTACACAATGACAACTATAACCAAAAAATAGCTGGGTGTTGTGGCGGTAGCCTATAGTCCCAGCTACTTGGGAGGCTGAGGTGAGAGAATCACATGAGCCCAAGAGTTTGAGGTTGCTGTGAGCTGTGACTGCACAGCACTCTACTGTGGGTGACATAGTGAGACTCTGTCTCCAAAAAAAAAAGAATTTCAACATAAGTTTGGGGAGAGGCTGCAAACTACTTCCCAACAGCAACAGTACTCTAACATTTTTTCCCCTGACAGACTGTTTTATCTGACACTAACTCAGTTTTGGATAAATTTAAGAGCAAGGAAGAGGTAAAGGACAAACTATTAGGTCCATCATTACTCTTGAAAACACTTTGCAGTTACAAAAACAAACATGTAATGAACTAGTCACCCACCAACTTAAGCATACCTTTCAATTTTTTTTGTTGGAATAACTACAACCCATTCAAATCATTCTCCAAAGTCAGTCTACATACTAAAAATTAAACAAATATTGGTAACAAAATGTTTATAAGCCTGACAATGAAGTTCACAAACTTGCCACCGTGGTCTTACTCTGGCACGCTGTACAAACATCTCAGTAAGATTTCATAACCTTAGTCTACCAGTGTCTCAGAGTTGTGTCTATGTGGACACATGGCTATGTCTTGCTGAGTGGTGTTCATTATTGTTGTTGTGTGTTTTTATGTGCTATTTCAAGAATGTCAGAGTTTGAAATAAAGCAATGTACAGAAATTAAATTTTGGCAAGAACAGAAGTAAAGACAAGGTCATGTTAATCCAAGTTAATGAGGATAATGCCATGAAGAAAACAGCAGTGTACCAACTGATTAAACATTTTTCTGAGAGGAGAGAAAGTGTTCCTGATGAGAAGTCAGAATGGCCAGTAATAAGCAGAACTGAACTGACCAAAAAACAATTGCAAAAATCCATTGAATTGTGCATCAAAATCATCAGCTGACCAAACATAGCAGAAACACAGCAGACCAAGTAAACATCAATACAGAAACAGTTAGGAAAATCTTAACTGAAAATACTGGCATGAGAAAGGTGTGTGCAAAAATGGGCTCTCACATCACGACAATGCACCAGCTCATACAGCACTGTCTGTGATGGAGTTTATAGCCAGTACACAAATAACTGTGTTGGAACACCCTCCCTACTCAACTAATCTGGCCCCCAATGACTTTTTTCATTCCCTGAATGAAGATAAAGGAAATATTGAAAGAAGACATTTTGATGACACTCAGAACATCAAGGGTTATACATATGTCAACAGCTTTGATGGCCATTCCAGAAAAAGAGTTCCAAAACTTTTGAAAGTTGGACTAGACACTGGCACTGGGACATAGCTTCCCAAGGAGAGTACTTCAAAGGTGATCATAGTAATATTCAGCAATTAGGTATGTAGCACTTTTTCTAAATGGGTTCATATACTTAATTGTCAGGGCTTGTAAGTATTAGAGGTTACACAAGATGTTAGCATCGGGCATTTCTGAGAAATGTCTCAATTTAATGAGAGACATTAAAGAGAGACAACTGTGAACCAGGTTCCAGATACAAATGAAACTGGGCCAGGGTCCTTCCCTAGGAATTTGGGGTAGGGCCAGCTTGGTCTGGGTGCTCTCTTCCACAGTGGATATAGCTCCACCACACAAAATGAAAAGAATGAAGTAACTGAGAGAATCCAGCAAAGATGAGAGAAAGACAGGGATTCCCCAAAGGCTGTGGTCAATCTCCCTCAGCTCACGGCAGACAGGAGAACACACTCCCATCCAACCTTCTCATCTACCCCCTGAAGGGTCAGGCTTGCACTGTGGGTAGATGGCTCTTCCAGCCTCCCCAGCTCCCACCCTCTTTCCCTTTAACATAGGTGGTTTCCTTGCAGTTGTGACTCCATCTTGGTGTCTGTTTCTCAGACCCAGACTAACACAAGTGGCCCTGAGAAGGATGTGAGAAAGCAGGTGGTGAGATGGGAGTTGAGGACTTGCTCATGTATCCCTCTGCAGGGGAAAAGGATGCTGTCCTAGCTGATAGGCAGGGCCACAGTTAGTCCTTGGCACAGGTCATGGCTCAATTGCTAAAGATTTCACTGGCAGTGACCTGGAAAATGTCCTGGTAGAAGGACATGCTGTGTCAAGCACAATAACACAGACGCCTGGAGGATTCAGAGGAAAAAACAGCAGAATCGGCTAGTAACTGCCAAGCTGTAACTGCTAGTAACTGCCTTGCATAAGGATAATGAAAGACAGAACCATTGTTAATGGTTAAGTGTGAGAACAACAGCCTGCTGGTGGGTACAAAGTGGCCCTCACCACAATCCATACTGGAAGGGCTGACAATGGAGAAGAACCATGGGCTGAAGGCCCAACTGTGAGTAAGAGTCGGATGCTCCGCCAAGGCAGGTGCTGGTATTCAATCTAGGACCTGTAAGAGAAAACCTGGTATCCTGAAAACAGGGACTGGAAATTCCAGATGAATGATGTTGTAGAGTATATAGTAATCTAGATGTATAGTTTAAGGTCTCAGAATAAGTGATTTCTCATTTTTGTCCATGTTTAATTTGGTCAACAATTTGTTTCTGAATACAGAAGTCTTTTTAATTTTTTTAGCCAGTAATATCATGGTGGTAACTATAAAAATGTTGTAGAGTTCAAACACCTACCCATAGCCCCCCACCAGGACCCTCTGGGTTTGTACTCACCCAAAGTGGAAGAAGCTGCCAAAGCCCCTCCCCTACAGAGGAGCAGGTGCCCTCCCCATCACCCCCACATGTGCTACATGCATCCCTTCTTCCTGGATGCCAAGTTGGTAACAAAAGAAAAATCCCAGCACAAGCCAGCTGTGAAAGTGCTGGGCCTAGAAGAGGAAAGAGATCAACACCATCACGCTGACTGGACAAAACAAGCACGGGCGGCTAGCACACTGGAAGCCTTAGTAAGACACAGCACTCCAGAGGGTGGCAGATAAATCCTATGAAGATTCCAGGTCTGGGGGCCACAGTCAAGTTCTATGGAACCCAGTGGTCAGGGGCATGCTGGGATAAAAGTCTTTTACTCCTGAGTAAAAGACAAATTGTTATATCTTGCAACCCCATGGCTAAGAAGGAAGCCTAGTGCCTGCTGGCTGGCATTCAATCTAGGACCTGAAAGAGAAAACTTGGCATCCTGAAAACGGGGACTGGAAATTCCAGATGAATGCTGCTCTGACCCACAGACTAGGTGACATAGTGAGGCTGTGAGTAGGGTCTTGAGCATATGACCCAGCAGACCCAGATAGTATAGATGTGTCAGAAGTGAAAAAATACACAATATGGAGTTCATGGTAAGCTCTAGCAACAGAATCTAATGCATGGCCCTGGGACTCTGCCAGCACATCAGAGAATTACGTGTCCTCTGTCAAAAGCTCTTGGTGTATTACCAGGACCTAGCAGTGGCCATGGAGCATCAAGGCCAGGGCAGCCAAAGTGCCCCCAAACAAGGTGAGTTCTGTTAGCCAAGTTATCAATTCAAACTAGTAGCAGTCCATCATGAGATGGAAATGGGATGTCCCAGATCAAGCCAGAGCAGAACCACAGAGCGTAAGTGAGTCCTACAAGTAGGAAGTTCAGACCTCCAAGTTAGCCCAGAGCTGCAGTGCCCCTTTCCTGCTTTGTCCCAGGGTGGCAGCAGACTAGTACGACTGGCTAAAGGAGGAGGGAAAGCCCAACCCTGGTTTCTAGACAGTCAGCTCAGCACATGGGTGCAAGTAGACACAGACCATGGCTGCCCTACAGCAGCATTTGGGGACTGCCCTTGGAGATAGTGGAGAGGAAAACCAGCAGGCAGAGCTTTGGGCAGCACACTAGTGCATACGCTTTGTGCAGACTGAGATGGAGCCTGAGCTGAAAATGTACATAGATGCCTGGGCAGGAGCCAACATCCTGGTTTATGGTCAGGGACTGGAAAGAGAAGAAGTGGAAGATAAAAGACAAGACGATACAAATAGAGGGAGGTGGGCAGAAATCAGGAGTGGACATAGTGTGAAGACTTCTGCATCCTCCACTGGAGGAGTACCCACCACAGAAGAGGCACTGGACACAAAGTGACCAAAATCCAGCAGCCTGCCTCATTAGTCTATTCAGAAGTATTAGTCCAATGGATCCTCACGTGTCATGTATTTGACCAGGGGACCCGCTTTACACTGAAAAACACCAAGTGTGGGCCCATGATTGGGATTCATCAGTCATATCACATCCCAGACTACCCAGAGGCAGCCACCCCCCAATACTGGGAAAGTCTCTCAAGGCACACCAAAGCACCAGCTCAAAAGTCATTCCAAAAAGATACGTGCACCCCACAATGCAGTATATTTACCAGAGACCTCAATGGTGATGTAACCCCAAGGAGGAGGATACATAGGATTAGGAGCCAAAGGGTATTAGCAAGAAGGGCCCACTTAGTACCACCACCAACGACTCTTGGGAGTCTGTGTGCTTCCTCTCCCTGCCCTAGTAGACTCTGCAAGGTTGGTGTTGTAACACAGGGCTGACTCTTGCCAAGGACAGGGCAAAGGTCCCACTGAACTGCAAGTCCCGTGGCCACTATGGTACTCTGGACTCATTTTACCACGGACCACAAAATGAGAACAAGTGACCATGCTGGCAGAGAAAACTGACTTGGACCAACCGGAGGAGGTAGGACTGAATTCACATGAACAGGGCAGGAAAGAACCCAGGTGATCCCTGCAGGATCCCTGCACGTGTAATCAATCTCACTTTGGAGTCCGCTCCTAGGAGGATCCAGATAATCATCTCCAGGACTTTTCTTCCACCAGGTGCTCACATCTGTACTGCACCTGATGACACACCCTGGCATGTCTAGCTTAGTACTGCAGACTCTTCCTCAGGGAGGCAGGGGGTGTGAGGAATGGTTCTCTGCGCTTTTTTTGGAAAAGTTTCTTCACAGAACAATTTTGTGTTCTCTTTTTTAGAGACCCTGGCACAGGACTTGAGTTCTAATTTCTCCTTAACAAGTTTGTTTTGCTTTCTTACTATCTGGAGCCCCAAGCAGATGGCATGCTTTCTCAGGGTTGGTGAGCACAGTTTTTCTATTCAACTTTTAAGGGTTTTGACAACCCTTAATCTTAGTGTTTATTCTGAAATCTTGGTTCTAGCTCATTACATGAGGTTAACCCAAGACATACTCTATATGAGGACAGTATTAAACCCTCACTATGGGCTCTAAGCATCCCATCTTCAATTCCCTCAGCTCCTAACACTTAGGAAAAGATAGCTGACTCTTTCAAACATGACAATGTTTTAAAATACATGTATACGAACACACACATGTAAACCTATTCTGTTATATTTTTTCTGACATTAGTATTTATAGCAACTAGTGTAGCTAATTTTATTTCCTACTGTCAGTTGTGAAAAATACTCTTAAGGATTCTTACCCACCATTTTAGTCTTCTGTTCATTATTGGAACACCTGCCACATTTCACTGTCCCCATAGCCCACCCCATTACGTCCTCAAAAGTATTCTGAACGAACAAACAGTAACATATACCACCTATACAGTAGGTTTGGGTAAAAAACCAGAAGGGAGAACAGATGACTAGCAGAAAACGAAACAGACATTGAAGATATTAGTTACAGGAACTAGGGTAGACAATGTTGAATAGAGAGCAATAAATGTGCACTCTACTCTGATTTATATATTACCTTATCAAAATAACTCCATGAGTCCCTGTGCATAAGTAATATTAATGACACCTACCCCACTTTCCTTACAGCCTGTTGACAGGGTCACATAGTAATGCGTGATAAGCCAGTGGTCCCCAACCATTTTGGCACCAGAGACTGGTTTCAGGAAAGATAATTTTCCCACAGACAGGGGCAGGGTGTGTCAGAGGGATGGTTTGGGGATGATTCAAGCCCATTACATCTCCACCTCATATCATCAGACATTAGATTTTCATAAGGGACGCCAACCTAGATCCCTTGCATGTGCAGTTTATAGTAGGGTTCCTGCTCTATGAGAATCTAATGCTGCCATGATCCAACAGGAGGCAGAGCTCAGGTGGTGATGCAAGTGATGGAAAGTGGCTGTAAATACAGATGAAGCTTTGCTTCCTGGACCACTGCTCACCTCCTGCTGTGCCCAGTTCCCAACAGGTCACAGACTGGTACCAGTCCACAGCCCAGGATTTGGGACCACAATGCTAAGCTAAATAAACAAACTATAAAACATTAATATTAATTGAATTTTAATTAATATTATATTCATTACTAAAATAGCATTTTCCCTCTAATTTTATTTACTGTACAATTAAACTAAACCTAAATTTTTCCTCTAGTTTTATTTATTAAATGCCTGAACACTGGCACTGTGTAAATACCAATCAAGGAAAGAAGGAATAAGTGTATTAATATCAAATACTGACCTTCTCCATGTGGTACTCTTCTAAAATGATTAAAAGATTTCAAAATCATATCAATGTGCTTTCTATTTTCAGCCAATTCTCCTATCTTCCAATTACTTATTTACCCTCTTTTTAAAATCTCACATACTGAAACTCTTATGTTTTCCTATAATGTGAATTAGAATGTTCTATTCTAAAAAAGTTACAGAAGCAATTCAACAAATGCTTAAAACATCTGAAGTTCTTTGAATGTCCCATCCCATTTCCATTCCTGTCTCTGGTGAGCCCCCTGCAAAGTCCTTTCTCTGTGATGAGCAGTCATCTTAGTAATCCAAATAACTAGTGAATCTTTCTGATATTTGTTAAATGATTTTTAGTTTAATTCCACTGTGTTCAAAGGACATGCTTTGTTATGACTTTAAATTTCTTGAGATCTGTTTTATGGCCCAGAAAATGGCCTGGCTTGGTGAATGTTACACATGTACAATGCATATTCAGCTGCACTGACACACTATTGAAATCTTACTTAACTAATTGTCAATATGCTTGTTCTACCAATTCTTCACAGAAGAGGTGTTACAGATTTGCACTAAAATGTTTATTGCAGTTCAATTCATAATTGCCAAGTTGTGGAAGCAACCTAAATGCCCATCAACCAATGAATGGATCAACAACTGTAGTGTATGTACACCATGGAATATTATTCAGCCATTAAAAAAGATGGAGACTTTACATCTTTTACATTTATCTGAATGGAGTTGAAATATATTCTTCTTAGTAAAGTATCTCAAGAATGGAAAAATAAACATCCAGTGTACTCCATACTAATATAAAATCAATATATGAATAATTACATGCTCGTAAGAACAATAAAACGCTATTATAGTTTTATTTTACCCCCAACATTTTGGGAGTAGAGAGGAGCAGGAGGGGGGAGAGGGGAAGATGTTTGGCAAAAGGAGGGAGGGCATGAGGTGGGATCTCACCTAATGTGCACATTATGAGGGTGTATAACACGCCCTCTGAGTGAGGGGCTCTTCTACAAATGGAACTTTACCCTGGAAGCAAGAACAATGTAACGTAAATATTGTACCCTCACATTAATTTGAATAAAGTTAAAAAAATAATAAATCCTCCAGAAAAAAAAAAAGAAGAAAAGTTGTTAAAGATGTTAATAATAATTATGTATTTGTCAACTTCTCCCCTGGATTTTCTCAGCTTTTGTATGTATTGTGAAGATTTGTTCTTGAATGTATCCATTTAAGATTATATATCTTCTTGGTAAAATGACCCCATTATAGTTATGTAAGAGCCCATTTACCCCTAATAATCTCTATTCCAAAGTCTACTTTGATATTAATGCAGTTATTCCTTCTTCTCTTGATTGGTATTTACACAGTACACCATTTTTCCGTCTACTTTTGGCCTATCTATGTCTTTATATTTAAAGTAAGTTTATTTTAGACAGCATCTTGTTAGGTCTTGCCTTTTTATCCAATCTCACAATCTTTAACTTCTAATTGGGTGTTTAGATCATTTATATTTAATGTAATTGTTGGTATATACTTCTGAACCTTCTGTTAGGCCCATCTGTCCACTTTCTTTATAAAATTCAGTTTTAGCAAAGAACTCTCCTAAGTACATTGAGTAAGCAGCCCCTCTTCCTTACAATTTGATCATCTTCCATATCTGATTTGGTTCTTTGCCCTCTGCCATTCCCCATGTGATGTCTGATCACCCTGGCCTATCTTCAACAAGAATCCTGTTAGGTTTTAGTTAAAATGTCCCTTAGCAATTTTCCATCCACTGGCCCCATACTGCTCCATGGCTGTATATTCCCACTTGCCAATGCCATATTCAGAGCTGAGCTCAATCTCTCTTCCCCACTCCAAAGGGTCTTATACTTATAGAAGTGGTCCTGAAGAAAGTCTCCTTATCGTGCATAGTATCATTTTATAAATTTTTCTTTAACACATTTTGTTAATGATTTTCCATTTGTCCCTTCCAGTCTTTGCTCTAAAAGCTCCTTTTTCTATCTTCTTTTATTTTTTATTATGTCATTTTATTCTATAACTGGTCTTCATTTATGTTTTTATTATTTTCCCCTAGTAGCTGACCTACAGCTTACCATGTATATTTTTAACTTAAGACAACTGCCTTCAAATAATACTAAATTATACCATGCCTACTGTGAGAACAATAGAGTGATGATTAATTGATTAATTTATGTGTCAATTTGACTGGGCTGAGAGATGCCCAAATAGCTGGTAAAACTAAAAATAAAAAAAAATAAATAAATAAAATTATTTCTGGGTGTGTCTGTGGGGATGTTTCTGCAATCAGCAGACTGGGTAAAAAGATACACTCTTGAGCATCATCCAACCCACAGAGAGCCCCAACAGAACAAAATGGTTGGAGAATGAATTCTCTCTCTCTTCTTGAGCTGGAATGTCCATCTTGTCCTGCCCTCAAACATTGCAGCTCACACCTTCAGCTTCTAAGGTTTACACCAGCATTCCCGTTCAAGCCCTGGGTTCTCAGGCCTGCAGCCTTAGACTGGGAGTTTTGCCATGAGCTCCACAGGTTGCCCAGCCTTTGGATGCCGACTAAAGCATACCATTGCTTTTCTGGGTCTCTAGTTTGCAGGCAGCAGGTTATATAGGACTTCTCAGACTTCCATAGTTGTGTGAGCTCGCTCTGATGATAAACTCCTCTTAAACATCTATACATAGCCTGCTGGTTCTTTTTCTGTGAAGAACCTGAAAACAAATAGCATATTTCCATTTTCTTCTTCCATGTTTTGTCCTATGTTGCTATATATTTTACTTTGTATGTTATAAACTCACAATACTTTGTTAATGTTTTTGCTTTAGACCGGCAATTATCATACAAAGTAATTAAAAATAAGAAAAAATACAACTAATAGGCTCAGCACCTGTAGCATAGTAGTTATGGTGCCAGCCACATACACTGAAGTTGGCGGGTTTGAACCCAACCCAGGGCCAGCTAACCAACAATGACAACCGCAACAAAAAATAGCTGAGCATTGTCCCAGCTACATAGGAGGCTGAGGCAAGAGAATCGCTTAAGCCCAAGAGTTTGACGTTGCTGTGAGCTGTGATGCCACAGCACTCTGCCAAGGGCAACATAGTGAGACTCTGTCAAAAAAAAAAAAGAAGAAAAAAATATGACTAATATATACAAACTTTTTAAAACATTTCTTTGTTAGATCCAAATTGCCACCTGATGCCCCTTCTACCTAAAGAACTTCCTCTTAGCTCTTACACTGCAGATGTCTGGTAATAAATTCCCATGGCTTTTGTTTGCTGAAAAATTATCCATATTGCCTTCATTTTAAAAAGATATTTTTGCTAGATATAGAATTCTGGATTAACAGGGTTTGAGTTATTTTTTTCCTTTTTCTTTTTTGGTACTTTAGTGATATTTCATGTCTTCATAATTCTGATAGTATCTGACAAGAAGTTTGATATTATTCTTACCTTTGTTCTTCTCTTTGTAATGTTTCATTTTACTGTGGCTGCCTTCGAGACTTTCTTCTTTATCTTGGGTATTATAGCAACTTGATCCTGGTGTCTCCAGAATGGGGAGGGGGTGGAGTGTCTTCTTCAGTTAAAATCTCCTTAGGGTTCTCTGAGATTCTTGGATATTTGTCTTTCATTATTTGTTTGCTATCTTTCATGAATTCTGAATAACTGAAAGCAACTGTCTCTTCTAGTGTTGCTTTTGAATGGTATCTTCTCTCTTTTCCTTCTGAGTTTCCAATTACATGTAGATTAGCCTATGATAATGTTCTGTAGTTCTTAGGTTCTCTGCTCTGGGTACTCTCATCCCTTTTCTCACTTCTTTTTCTCACTTTTTTTGTTTCATTTTGTTTCTTTTAATGTTCTATTGATTTAGCTTCAATTAGTTGATTCTTTTCTCAGCTACGTACACTTTGCAGACAGAAATGACTCATGCTTTCCTTTCCAGTGGCTTCCATTTAATTCTTTAAAAAAAAAAATTCCATCTCTCTGTTGATACTGTCCCATAGGTCCATGTGTGTTTTCTACTTTTCCCACTAGAGGCTTTAATACATGGGTCACTATGAAAGTTTTGAGACAGACTATTATAGTTCATTACTTCACTTCCAAGAAACACAGTCAACAGCACCCTTTCTGATTCACCTGAATAAGCTGGCTTATCAGTGTTTGCAGGGAGGGCATCATTTGTTTCTATCTGAACAGATTTTACACTTATTTCCAAACTTTTATAATGACCTGTGTGCATTAAAGTCCCTATCTGATAGTTCTCATATATGTTATCTGTATTTCTACTTCCATTGATTGCTTTATCTTTTGATTTACAACAGGTCGTTTTTCTTGTCTTTTTTTTTTTTTTTTTTTTTTTTTTGGAGATAGGATCTCTATTGCCCAGGTTGGAGTGCAGTGGCACAATGACAGTCACTGCAACCTCAGACTCCTGGGCTCAAGCAACCCTTCTGCTTTAGCTTCCCAAAGCGACAGAGTTACACACATGAGCTACCACACCCGGTCTCTTGCCTTTATTGTCTAATAATTTCTTGCTAGATGCTGAACATCACTTATAAAACAGTAGAGACTAAGTAAACAGTACTTCTGTCCAAAAAATAGGCTTTTATGATCTCTGGCAGGCCATTACTAAGAAGAACTGAGTCAACCCAGTCAGTGTTGCTATCACTATCTAATACATCACAGCATCAAAATCCCCTGGCCATGGCTGTTACCTTGTGTCTAGTATACCAGATTTTTTTCAATGTTCCTGGGTCTGCCCTGCAGTCCCTTCACTGGTATCACAAAGGTGACTCAAATTCCTCTCCACACTTTTGCTCCCCAGAGATGACTATTATTGCTATGTTACCAGGTGCAGGCTCCTTGGTTCCACTGGTCCAGCCTAAATCTTAGGAAAGACATGTGTATCTGGATCTCAAAGTGGAGCCTCCTCATGTTCTGTGGCTCTCTTCCCCATGGCAATTAAACTCTGCCTTATGTCCCCATCTTGCACATTAGAGCATTCCTGCCCCTCGTGCAGGCAGACGCAGACCTTTGCTTTGCCTCAGTAAAAAATCATGGGCCTAAAAGGTTGTTTTGCTTTTACTACTACCCTTTGTCTCCGAAGCAAAGGATCTTGCTGGTCACAGGGAGCGTAAAAGGTTTCCTAGTTGTCTGTCAGAAGTAGATCTTTGGGAGCCCAAATGGGATTGTGGGAGAGAGGCCCGTTCCCTTCCGTCTGGAGGCAGCCATCAGGTGAGCCAAGATGGGTGAATACAAGTATATCCAGGAGCTGTGGAGGAAGAAGCAATCCGATGTGATGTGCTTTCTTCTGAGGGTCCGCTGCTGGCAGTACCGCCAGCTCTCTGCGCTCCATAGGGCTCTCCACCCCACCTGGCCAGATAAAGAACGCAGACTGGGATACAAGGCTAAGCAAGGTTATGTCATATACAGGTCGTGTGCGCCGTGGTGGCTGCAAACGCCCAGTTCCTAAGGGTGCTACCTATGGCAAGCCTGTGCATCATGGTGTTAACCAGCTAAAGTTTGCTCGAAGTCTTCAGTCTGTTGCTGAGGAGCGAGCTGGACACCACCGTGGGGCTCTAGGAGTCCTGAATTCTTACTGGGTTGGTGAAGATTCAACATACAAATTTTTTGAGGTTATCCTCATTGATCCATTCCATAAAGCTATCAGAAGAAATCCTGACACCCAGTGGATCACCAAACCAGTTCACAAGCACAGAGAGATGCGTGGGCTGACATCTGCAGGCCGGAAGAGCCGTGGCCTTGGAAAGGGCCATAAGTTCCACCACACTATTGGTGGTTCCCGTCGTGCAGCTTGGAGAAGACGCAGCACTCTCCAGCTCCACTGTTACCGCTGATATAAGTAATGTTTGTAAAATTCAAAACCTAATAAACAATTTAGGACAAAAAAAAAAAAAGAAGAAGTAGATCTTTGCTGAATTCTACAAGCTAGAGGGTCTGTTGCCTTCTCTCTCTTTTATGTCATGGGAGAGAAGGCTCTAGGGAAGCAGACTTTACATCATGCTCATCACCCAGTGGCAGCTCAGGTTAACTCCCACAGGGCTATTCCACCAAGGGAAGTTCTGTCTAGGTTCCAGACTTGCTGCTAATACAGGGTGGCCATAAAGTTCGTGTGCGATTTAAAATGTCTGTCTATTTTAAATTGCACACGAATTTTACAGCCACCCTGTATTTCTCATGAGCAGCCCAGTGGAGGCTTGTAGAAAAGAGCTATGAGTAAGTGTAAATTCCCCTTGTATCTAGGCACTTAGTTATTCAAACATAAGAATTCATTAAAATTTTAGCTAATTTCTTCTCATGCACTTGTGTGTGGTGGCCACATGTCCGCTCTGTTCTCTGATAAATGTAAAACAGCTCAAGTGTCCATCTCCCCTCCGCTACTCTGTGGGATTTAAGAAAAGTTACTGATTTGTAAATCATCTGGCCTTTTCTCTTTCTTAAAATAAAAGCAATTCTCTCTTACTTACTAACTAGAAGGGAAATGCCACCATCATAGTAATACTAACATTAACAGAGATGCTCCTTCATTTGTTAAGACTTTTTTTTTTTTTTTGAGACGGAGCCTCAAGCTATCTCCCTGGGTAGAGTGCCATGGCATCACAGCTCATAGCAACCTGTTCCAACTCCTGGGCTCAAGCGAGTCTCCTGCCTCAGCCTCCCAAGCAGCTGGGACCACAGGAGCCCGCCACAACGCCCGGCCATTTTTTAGTTGCAGCCGTCATTGTTGTTTGGCGGGCCTGGGATGGGGATTCGAACCCGCCACCTTAGGTGTACGTGGCTGGCACCTTAGCTGATTGAGCCACAGGCGCCGACCCCATCTGTTAAGACTTTAAACTGGAAACTATTTTTATGAAAAAGAAAAAACAGTAAATTAATATTCCTGATGAATGAACATGTGAGTATATTCTAAAATTTTGTGTATGCCAACCCCAAAGTGAAGAAACTATTTTGGAAAGAAAACAACACCGCAACTATCATATTAGCATTATGATAATGCTTTCATACACAAAATATACTTTAATGGGCCATTTAAATTAAATTGAAACCCACAACTGTGATCACTCCCCAGTCTATACTGCAATACAGAAAAGTGTTGATGGGATGAAGAGTAATATATTAACTGCACTAAGTCCTTAGTAGATATTTTAAAACTACACTCCTGATAGAGCTGGCTGAATGTACGGTATTAACTAAACAGATTTTGTGGTGGATTTCTTTCTCCACTTTGTAGCTGTAAAGACTATCCTGTGAGTTTTAGAACATCCACAGTTTGCAGAACGTGACAGTGTTAATGATTCTGTCTTTTCTATTTCTGATGCGCCAGTAACCTTTGCTCTGATTGCTGCACACCAGGCAATTAGAGTACAGTGCATGGCAGAGCTAAATCACATGGTACAGGCTCTATTATACACACAAAACTGAACGTGTGCATTCTGCAGATGTTTGGCTTTTTAATCATTTTTACCTGTATGTCTGAGTCTTGCCCTTAAAACGAAAGTGATCCAAGCAGAAGTGAACCTGTTGCAATGCCCAAACAGAGTGAGTGACACAATGCTGGCCCAAGCCCTCTCTGACTCTTCCCCTCACCAGACTCTTTTCATTTTGAAGGGCAAGGGTCCAGCTGCCTGACTCAGTTTTACAGCATCCTGCTTAGAGTCAAGTGCCTATTGACACTCCACAGAAGATAGTCACTAATAGCATTACATTCCCATAGCCAAAGGAAGGGCCTGGGTTTCTTACATTCCCAACCAGTCACACTGTCTGAGCCACATTGCCTTATCTCATCTTTTTTTTCTTAAGTTTCAGATGACAGTTGTGATCTGAGGGGAGGGGAGCAAGGAAGACAACATAAAGTATAATTAGTATCATTTTACTGGGACAAATGCTTACATTTTGCTCTCTGGAACGCAGTCTGTTGTTTCTGCAGATTAACAAGACACTAAGGTAGAGTGAAGCAACTGGATTGGGGACTGGGGGCCTGGGCTCTAGTCCTCATTCTGCTACTGACACTCATGACCCTGTGCAAGTCTCTTAATCAAGCTAGGCCTCAGTTTCCCTCCTGAAAAGCAGATCAGCTCTCTTGGGTTCCCACCAGCTCTCGTGTGCTTTGTTTTCTTTCAGTTAGATGTTCAGCTGGCTTTCAGAAACTGCCATACCGCACTCCCAACATTCAGTATGCTGCTTCCTCATGCTTTAGCCAGCAGACACACAAAAACTAAACCGACACAACAAAATCCCCTTCTTCAAGGAGTTAACGGCTATGAGAGAGATAGATGTATAAATGAAGGTGCAGCACAGTGCGACGAGGACTATGTGAGAGGTTTTTCTCAAACTTGGAAATTAAAACACAACGAGAGGCTTGGCACCTGTGGCTCAATCGGCTAAGGCGCCAGCCACATACACCTAAGGTGGCGGGTTCGAATCCCCAGCCCGAGCCCGCCAAACAACAATGATGGCTGCAACCAAAAAATGGTCAGGCGTTGTGGCGGGCACCTGTGGTCCCAGCTACTTGGGAGGCGGAGGCAGGAGACTCACTTGAGCCCAGGAGTTGGAGGTTGCTATGAGCTGTGATGCCATGGCACTCTACCCAGGGGG
>CAUYQV010005055.1:0-11784 GCA_963574575.1 Galagoides demidoff
CAGATGTGCATTCTGGGGTTAGCTAGAGTCAGGGTTGGACATGCTCAGACAGATGGGAGCAGTAACCTGTGGTCACCAAGAATGATAGATTCTAGGACTGCAGGCCTGGGGGCAGGAAAATCTTTTTTTTATTATTTTATTATTTTTTATTTTTTATTTATTTATTTTTTTTTTTTTGAGAAAGTTCCTCAAGCTATCCCCCTGGGCAGAGTGCCATTGCATCACAGTTAATATCAAACTCCAAGTCCTGGGCTAAAGCAAGTCTCCTGCCTCAACCACCCAAGTAGCTGGGACCACAGGCGCCCGCCACAACGCCTGGCCATTTTTTGGTTGCAGCCATCATTGTTGTTTGGCGGGCCCAGGCTGGGGATTGGAACCCGCCACCTTAGGTGTACATGGCTGGCGCCTTAACCGATTGAGCCACAGGCGCCAAGCCAGGAAAATCTTTTAAGAGCCTTTTTGGGTTTGCTGTAGAATTTTTCCCATTTTTCAACAAACTTCACAAACATCTTGTTTTGTAGCTTTCGGTGGGACAAAACTACTTTTCTACTCCCATAAAGAGCGTCTTCTTCTACTTGATAATTATTTCTGTGAAATGAAGTGTTGGTTCACAGAACCTAACTCACCATTCAAATTGTTTCTTTACCTAAGATTCGCAATCACTGCTTTTCTATTTAATCATTTGGTAGAGGCCTAAAAGACACTGTAAAGATCATTTAATTCAACTCTACTTTAATTGTATTAGGAAATAAGCTGTTTACCCTTGGCTCCTCTGAACCATGAAGTTGCCAGATTGGCTGTCTGTTCTTTTCTGGTTTTATTACTTTACTTTCTTAAAGCAATTGTTTCTTACAGCCATAATATGTGGAACAGCAACGTCACCCGATTCATTTAGTTCTCCAGCTTAAGTCATTCTGCATCTCTTTTTAATTGCAGGATTCCATTACCTACAAGATACTGAAATAGATTAGTTCCTGGTCTTAGAGCTTCTACTTGCACTGTTCCATCTTGACTTATCATCGCCCTTTCTATCTTTCAAGGCTCTACCTTAAAAAAATAGAGAATCTGGAAATGGGGAATATGGAGACTCTCTCCACAAACTTTGTGTAAATACATAACTACTTTAAAATAAAGAATTGTATTTTTAAAAAAGAAATGATACTAATTTGAAAAAATAGTGTGTGCAAAATTTACATGTGGATCCTAGTCCTCTAGTTCTGTGTGTGTGTCTGTATCTGTGTGGGAGAGGGGGAGTCAGAGGGAAGGAAGGAGGAAGAGAAAGTGAGAGAGAAGGAACAAGAAAGATAAAGGAATCCCAGTGACTTGGAAGACTGAGATGGGAGGATCACTGAGGTCAGGAGTTCAAGACTTGTCTGGGCAGCATAGCTAGACCCTGTGGTCTAGCATTAAAAATTCACTGGGTATGGTGGTTATGTGCCTATACTCCCAGCTACTTGGGAGGCTGAGCTAGGAGGATGGTTTAAACCCAGGGATTCAAAGTTACTGTGAGCTATGATCATGCCCCTGCGCTCTAGACTATGTGACCTGGGTTGGGCTGAATTTGTCTAAAAGAGAATATATCAAGGTGAAATTGGCAAGCAGTCCCCTAAGGAAATCAATGTCTAACTATGGTAGCGATCTGCAAGATGGCCTCCAATGAGTCTCTTGGTAGTCATACTCTTGTGTAGACCCACTTTAAATCACGGCTGTCCCTATGTGACCAGTAGAATGCGGTTGGAATGGTGATGTGTGGCTTGTTTTTACTTTGGTTTCTTGAGTTACCTATACATATCAGAGAAAAACATATACCATACCACAAATATACTCAAGCAGCTTTCTGGAAAAGTCTTCATAGACAGAAACCGAGGCTGCCAACCAATAGCTGGGACTAATCACCTTACTAGCCATGCAAGTGAACTATCTTTGAAGTGGAACCTCTACTTCCTTTAGGTGACTGCAGCCCCAGTTGACATCTGGCTGCAACTGAATAAGAGACTTGAAGCAGGGGTGACCCATCTGAGTGCTTCTTAACTTCTTAATCCACAGAAACCATGGGAAACAATAGATGATCATCCTTTTTATAGTTATTAAATTTGGGGGTGATTTATATGTAGCAAAAACTAAAACACTTAATATGTATTGGTACCTACTATGTGCTAGAAATTCTACTAGGTGATTTTATAAACATTATTTGTCTGTATATCTAACCTTCTAACACAGGTATATTTATGTCCCTTTTACAGATCGTAAAAAATTCAAAGCCAAGATAATTGAGGTTATCTACTTATAAGCAACAAAGTTTTGAAGCCATCTGACTGCAGTCCAGTGTTCCTTCCACCAGGTAAGCTTTGTCCGAGAAAACAGCATGAGGACAGGCTAGAGGGCAGAACTGGACTGGACACTTCATAAAATCTTAGACTTTTAGTGTGAGAGGGTCTCATGGGGAGTCAGACTAGGAGAGAATGATGAAAATAAGGCAAAGGAAGGAAAGCATTGCTTGGACAGGAATAGGTGAAGGGGTTTGAAGCAAAATGGATTTACCATGAAAGCCAGCTGGGAACCATGCCAACTAGTAATTTATTACCAGTGTTGTCTAAAGTCTGGCTCCATTTTGTAAAGGTTAGGAATACTCAGAAAGAAATGCTAGGCTGGCATATGTGTAACTGAATTAATCCAGAAAGAAAGCACAGATAACAATGAATCTGTTGGTGTCTAAACCAGGGCAGTTATAAAAATACTTTGAACTAAGTTTTATAATCTGTTTCAAAGGAAGTTGTTTAATGCATTTGAGAGTTTAGTCCTTCTTCAAGTTTTTGCTAAAAAGACCTTCTCTGCCTTTCTTTACCAAGAATCCCCATCCATGTTACTTATAAACCTCTGGGGGTTCATAAATATTCACATGTTTATGATAGAGTGATATAACTGCATGCATGAGTCAACACCTTGAAATTTATTTCCTTAACCTTCAATTTGTAAACCAGAGAACAGTTTGTTTTCTCATCTGCACAGTACAATTTTAGAAGTATGATTGATTAACTCCTTAGGAAGAGAATCTTGTTTTGGAATCAGGAACAAATGTGGTCCTAGTTTAACAAAGAACATTATAGCATTGAAGAATAAAAACTTCTTATATTGAGAATTTTACCATAATCCATGATTGCATCTTTGAATAAAACTTTTTTTGATATATTATTTCCCTTTAATTAGTGGATATCTAAAGACATCAATCCATGTGGATGATGAAAGTTTATCAATATGTATTTTCACTATTTGGAAGACTGGTCATGTATCATTTTTTTGTTGTTTAAATGTCTTTGTATAAACTGCTTAGAAATGATGATCTGTCACCTGATTTCAGAACCATTTTTTGAGAGGTATTTATTTCTGTATGCTATTTAGGGACAATGATTATATACCTTACAGTTAATATAATTTTTACCTTATCTTTATTTCCTTTATAATATATACCCACAGTTCTGAATTATGTAAGCATTTGACTTTCATTGTTAACTAACTGACCTGAAAACTCTTTAGTGCACAAATTCAAGGACTTAGCAAAAGTTGAGTCAGGAAGCTCTTAGCTTTCTGGGAAATTATATAATACTTAATATGGGTAGAAACAGAAATTTCCCAAGTGGAAATTATTGTTGCAAAGTTACCTAAAGAATAAGAAATGTAAGACTGTGATATTAAAGATACTTTTTAAAATTCTCATCACTTTTTATGAAAAGATTATGATAGAAGAAGTAGGACCTTTACCTTCTAGGCAGTAAGTCTAACCAGCTGCTTCTGTTCAGGTAATGCTAGTTAATATAGGAGATAAATCCCTATGTCTTAGAGGCTTACCAAGAGAGAAGATTCCTTCTCACTTAGGGAAAATCATGATTGACAAGTGGGTTTCCAGCAACGATTCAAAGACCAGGTTCTTCTATCTTGTGGCTCTGACAGTGTCAACATGTTGCTTTCAAGGTCACTGTGCTCATCTGTAACAAACCAGAAAGGATAGGGGTGATGAAAATTATGTAAGAGAAGCTTTATAAACCACTCCTAAAAGAATATAGATCACCTCTGCTCTCATTCTGTTGGCCAAAGTTCAGTCACATGAACACATCCACCTACACCTACGAAGGATGCTGGGAAACAGAGTTTACCTGGGGTGTCCGCAAAGAAGAGGAAGCATCTGATATCATTAGCTAGCAAAACAGTGGAAAGCCAGCCAGAGCTTCAGACTTTTAACATCAATGCTGAAGTCTGAGGAAACAGAACATTTCTTTTTGCCAATATTTAGGAGGAAGAAATACAAAATCACCAGTCCTAATTTTTCTAAGTTCTCTAATTTGTCACTGTTGGATTCAGGGAAATGAGAATGAGATGATTTCTTTGACCTTACTTTACTGTTGACAGGATTATTGTTTTTCATTTTTTTTTTTAAGTTTCGCTAGGCCATATAAACATTAACTTTTTTAGTGGAGAGTAATTTCGTATATCTTACTTTATCATCATTGACCCAAGGTAGAACTCAAGAATCTGTGGACTGTTGAAGCCTCCCAGGTCAGGCCAACACCAAAATTCAGTGAGCTCATTCTCTTGCCTCTTTCCTTTTTCGTTAAATACTCAGAGAGGTTTTTTTCCTTTTTGTCTTGAAATAACACTCTGGAAATGTGTGCTATAATTAAAAGCAACAGCATTTTCTGGTAATGGGAACATGGGAATGTTCTCAGACCGATTTGTTTCCCAGCCCAAGTTTATCGTCAGAGCTGTTTTTGGTACGGGTACTCTCAAGGGAAATCAAGAGAACCTCAGAAACTTGCTCAGAGTTTCCGGATGAAGTGGAATTGGAAGCCTGTGGCAAGCGGCCCTGCGGCTTGCAATGTGATGGGCAGCCTGAAGCCCCAACCAGAAGAATCTTCCCCACCTATCTACTAATTGGCACCCCCATCTTATTTTAGCTCAGCCGGTCAAAAAGTCAGAACTTTAAATGCTCTGTTTCATGAAGATGTTAATAGTGTATTGTATAATTCTAAAATTTCCTGTTTCATGATGGCCATGCAAGACTTTTTCCTTCTGAGAACTTCTGCAGGATATTTTACCATAGCACGCACATAGCAGTGTTCACTTATTGCTCTATGATAAGGCATTTTAGGACTTTTTCCCCTCCCTCACTTTAATGATAATTAAGACTTTTTTCTAATCTTATCATCTCAACACATTAGCTATTTTGTATCTCATCCTTATCTACATGCACTTAGGGTCTCATTGTTATGGTTGTTGATATTCTTATTAATATATTTTTACTTCTTCTAATGCCCCAAGAGCCTAGTTTTGAACAGAGTTAGTATTCAATAGATGTTTATTGACAAATATTTATTGAGTTCCAACTATATGCTAAGCAGTGTTCTGGGCTATCAGAGACAGTGATAAATGAAACATAAATTTTTCCTCTACTAGCTCATATTCTAAAGTGAGGTCAGGGACATAAACAATAAGATGAAAATATGTGTATCAGATGATGACATAAGTGGGGAGTTGATACTTGAATGGCAAGATGAGTGCAGCTGTGCGAAGACCCGGGAGGAGAGCATTCCAGGCAGGAAGTCGGCAATTGCAAAAGTGCATGTTTATCAGTTCCAGGTACAACACAAAGGCCATTGTGGCAAAAGTAAGTGGAAAGATAAGCAAGGAAAGAGATAATGTGGGAGAAGTCAATGGGAGACTTTAGGGTCCTTATAGAGGATATTAAAGAAACTATGGAGAAGCCAGTGAAGTTATTAAACAGAGGTGTGGTAAGACATGGTTTCTGCTTTAATCACCCCAGTTACTGTGTAACAGATATATAGAAAAGGAAGGGGAGGAAAGTCTGGGGAAAGATAAGAGTCCAGTCTTGAACTAGAACTATAGCAGGGGAGATGCTGAGAAATGCTTACACTCTGAGTGTGTGAGTATTTTGGAGGTAAAGGTAACACAGTTACTCATGGGCTCAGTATGTGCTGTGGAGGAAAAAATGGAATCAAGGAAGACTAATAGGTATCCAAGTGGATTGTGGTATCATTTGCCATGATAGAGGTGATTTTAGACATTCCTTCCTCATTCAAACATTTATTAAGTGATTATTTGGTGTCAGACACCATACTTGGCAGTATAGACAGAATACCCTACAAGAGGGGTGGTGCAAGATGATGGCCAAGTAACAGCTTCTTTGCAACCAGGAGCAGTGATATTGGGGAAAGAAGACTCCAGACATCTCTGGCTTGTGGGCTCTGCCAAGAAACATCCCTTTGGGGATGCAGGGAGACAGCAAGAGACTTCTGGACCCCAGGAGGAGGACAAAAGCAGTGGAGAAGTGGCAAATGGTTGTGAACAGGCTGCTGCAGCTACAACAACAGTGAGATTGCAGACAGGGAAACCTTTCCCTGTGGGTTGTTTAGTTTGCCTGAACTTGGGCACTCAGTTGAGTTACCTTGGGAGAACTTAGGCAAGAGTGTGGGTGACTTTAAGCATTGTCCAGGGCATAGGACTGAGCTGCTGGGCTTGAATGAAGCTAACATTGTTAGGCTTTGGGCTGTGTGAGCGGCCATTGTGGGAGAATGGCCCCTGCAGGCTTTACCCTCAGGGTTGCAGAGTGAGAGTCTGGCTTGGAGACCTTGGGCCAGTGATCTAGTAACTGTGAGCAACACCAAAGGTTGGGACTGAGACACCAGGGAAGAGTGGAACTTTCAGTGTTTGCCAGTGGGAGGGCTGCCTTGCAACCTCGGCCTTCAGGGGCATAGAGTGAGGCCAGTTTTGGCACACTAGACAAGCAGGCAGCCACTTCAGGAGACAACCCAGCAACAAGAGCTTTCCTAGGAAAGCTTCTGCTTAGCCAAGGGTAATGGTTTAAAGTGTCTTTTAAGCGCACTGAGGAAAGATTCAGGTTCTCAACCCTGCAGTGTTTGAGGGCAAAGTAGTGAGCAGAGGCCTCCAATTTCCATCTCATACAGCTGTATCAGCATTGTGATTAGCATCTCATACCCCAGAAGATCACCTGTTGCCCACACAATATTCAGCAAGATACATAGACTGCTTTGTTTTTGGATTTGTTTTTTTTGTTGTTGTTGTTGTTGTTGTTGTTGTTGGTTGGTTTTTTAATTTCAACTTTCCCCCCTAGATATTTATTTCTTTATTTTTCTACTGAAATATAATTTTCCACTGTTGCCTTCATTAATAATAAGAACTTCATTTTTGCTAGTGTTTCTGGCCCTGTTATTTGGTTTTCCCCCAAGTTTATCCTATAAGGTTTTCTATTTGTTTGTTTTGGTTGGATTTATAGTATTTTTGTCTTTCCTCTCTATTTGGTGGAGGTGGCGTCTGCTCAGACTAGCACAGAGCTGTAGACCTCAAAGGAACCACCCATTCCAGCACCCCCAGAAGTTGGGGGGTTTTTAAGTGTGGGTCAAAGTACCCTATTGTACTTTTATTATTCCTGTCTCCCTCTTTCTGTGCCTCTCTTCTTGTTGTGAATATTCCCTTTTACTCAACCCCTCTCCTTTCTCTTTTTCTTTTTTTAAAAATCTTTTTCCCCCTCCTTGCTCTTCAGTCTTCTCATCCTTTTAGTCCTGTACCAAAAGAATTGATTGAAACCTTAAGCCAGAGGCACGGTAACTTAAAGAGCAAGAGGAAGTGAAAGGAAAATTAGGGCAAGGAGACAGATAAAAGAAAACACTCATGAGGAAGAATCAATAGAAAAATGGTGGCAACATACCACCCAGTCCAGAACAACCCCTTCCCTCCCAAGGGACCATGAGGTAGCTACTGCACAGGATCCCACCTATAAAGAAATGATAGAAATGACAGAAGGGAAATTCAAAATACAGATGATGAAAACAATGAAGGAAATTGCTGACAATGTGGAAAATAACCAAAAGGAAATTCAAAAACAGAATCAAATAAGAGATGAATGATATGAAGAATATAGAGAAGATATAACAGAGCTGAAGGAATTGAAGCAGTCAATTAGGGAACTTAATATCAACAACAGATTAGATCATGCTGAAGAAAGAATCTCAGAGGTAGAGGACAAAGCTCTTGAGATAACTCAGATAGTTAAAGAGGCAGAAAAGAAGAGAGAGAATGCAGAATGTTCACTGACAGAATTATGGGACTTTATGAAGCATTCAAACGTACGAGTTATAGGTATCCCAGAAGGGGAAGAAGAATGACCCAGAGGAATGGAATATATACTAGAGAATATTATAGATGAAAATTTCCCAAATATCACCAAAGATTCTGACACACTCCTTTCAGAGGGATATCAGAACCCAGGTTGCCTTAATTCAAATAGCGTTTCTCCAAGACACTATGTATTGAACTTGTCCAAAGTCAAAACAAAAGAAAAGATTTTGCAAGCTGCCAGGAGTAAGTGCCAGTTGACCTACGGCGGCAAATCCATCCAGGTGATGCAGAATTCTCTAATGAAACTTTTCAAGCCAGAAGACAATGGTCATCTACCTTTAATCTACTTAAACAGATCAGAATTCTATATCCCACTAAGCTAAGCTTTAAAATTGATGGAGAAATCAAATCTTTTACTGATATGCAAACATTGAGGAAATTTGCTGCAACAAGACTAGCTCTATAGGAAATACTTCAACCTCTTCTACGCACTGACTATCACAATGGACCACCAGCAAAGTAAGCACCCAGAAATCAAAGGACAGAACCTAGCTTCCACAAAGATGCAAAAATAAAGCTAAGCAATGAACTTTCACAAAATAAGATGAACAGAATGTTACCACACTTATCAATTCTCTCAAAAACTGTTAAAAGCTTGAATTCCCCCACTGCAGAGGCATAGACTGACTGATTGGATTAAAAAAAAAAACAAGTCATCTATCTGCTGTCTGCAGGAAACACACCTAGCCTCAAAAGACAAATTAAAACTCAGAGTTAAGGGTTGTAAGACAATTTTTCAGGGAAATGGAATTCAGAAGAAATCTTATTTTCAGATACATGTGGATTTAAAGCAACTAAAGTCAAAAAAGACAAAGATGGTCACTTTATATTGGTCAAGGGGAAAATACAACAAGAAGACATTCCAATTCTAAATATTTATGCACCCGACTTAAATGCTCCCAGATTCTTGAAACAGACCTTACTTAGTCTGAGCAATATGATATCCTATAACACCATAATAACAGAGGACTTTAACACTCCTCTTACAGAGCTGGACAGATCCTCTAAACAAAGATATAAGGGACTTAAATGAGACCCTAGAACAACTGTGCTTGACAGACACATATAGAACACTCCAACCCAAAGCTAAAGAATATACATTCTTCTCATCTCCTCTTGGAACATTCTCCAAAATTGATCATATCCTAGGACACAAAACAAACCTCAACAGAATCAAAAGAATTGAAATTTTACCTTGCATCTTCTCAGACCACAAGGCACTAAAGGTGAAACTCAACTTCAACAAAGACATTCAACCCCACATGAAGGCATGGAAATTAAACAAGCTTATGATGAATAACAGTTGGGTGCAGGAAGAAATAAAAGAGAATTTCACTAACTTCCTTGAGCATAACAACAATGAAGACATAAGGTACCAAAACCTGTTGGATACAACAAAAGGAGTCATGGGAGGAAAATTTATCGCTTTAGATGCCTGCATCCAAAAAACAGAAAGAGAGCGCATCAGCAAACTACAAGCTGTCTTATGGAACTGGAAAAAGAAGAACAACATAAGCCTCAACCCAGCAGAAGAAAAGAAATATCCAAA
Organism: Galagoides demidoff; assembly: GCA_963574575.1. Classification (NCBI taxonomy): domain Eukaryota; kingdom Metazoa; phylum Chordata; class Mammalia; order Primates; family Galagidae; genus Galagoides; species Galagoides demidoff. The sequence continues at coordinate 9,758 of CAUYQV010005055.1, forward strand.
ATTAAATCAGAGATTAATGAAATTAAAAACAAAAGAATCATTCAGAAAATTAATGAAACAAGGAGTTGGTTTTTTAAAAAAATAAATAAAATAGATAAACCTTTGGCCGACTAACTAGAAATAGAAAAGTAAAATCTCTAGTAACCTCAATCAAAAATTATAAAGGGGAAATAATAACAGATGCCACAGAAATCAAGAGATTATGTCTGAATACTACCAGAAACTCTATGCCCAGAAATTAGACAGTGTGAAGGAAATGGATCAATATTTGGAATCACACCCTCTCCCTAGACTTAGCCAGGAAGAAATAGATCTCCTGAACAGACCAATTTCATGCACTGAGATCAAGGAAACAATAAAAAATCTCCCAAGAAAAAAAATTCCCTGGTCCGGATGGCTTCACACCAGAATTCTATGAAACTCTCAAAGAAGAGCATATTCCCATACTGCAGAAATTATTCCCGAAAATTGAGGAGGAAGGAATCTTCTCCAGCACATTCTATGAAGCAAACATCACCCTGATACCAAAACCAGGAAAAGACCCAACTAAAAAGGAGAACTTCAGACCAATTTCACTTATGAATATAGATACAAAAATTCTCAACCAAATCCTAGACCTCCCATTTGATCCTACAATCCCATTACTAGGCAAATAACCAGAAGGAAAAAAATAAAAAATCTTTATCACAAGGACACTTGCACTAGACTATTTACTGCAGCTCAATTTATAATTGCCAAAATGTGGAAACAGCCTAAATGCCCACCAACCCAGGAATGCATTAACAAGCTGTGGTATATGTATACCATGGAATACTGTTCAATCATTAAAAAAAGATGGAGACTTTATAGCCTTTGTAATAACATGGATAGAAGTAGAACACATTATTCTTAGTAAAGCATCACAAGAATGGAGGAGCATGAATCCTATGTACTCAATACTCATATGAGGACAGTTAATAACCTAGTTAGTACATGGTGGGGGGTGGGGGAGGGGGAGAGCGGAGAGTGGGAAGGAGGAAAGGGGTGGGAGAAGGAAGAGCAGAGAGAGAAAAGGGGGAAGGGATGGGGGTCTCAGTGTGTGACACACTTTTGGGGGCAAGACAGAAGTATAAGAGGAAATTACCTAACAAATGCAATCAGTGCAACCTGGTTTCTTGTACCCTCAATGAATCCTCAACAATAATAAAAAAAAGAATACCCTACAGAATTCTAATCTAAGCAAGAAGTGATAGAGGCTGGCATTAAGGCAAGAAAGGAGGATGAAGAAAAAATGACAATTTAAGAAATATGTGGGAGAAGTGGCAGAATATAGCACCTAATGTTTAGAGTGAGAGACATTCAAATGAGAGACATTTGAAAATTTCATGCAAGTGGGTGGTGGCAATGCCAGTAATGAAGATAGGGCATGCATAATAGGAAATTACCTGGTGGAGAAAGTCTTTATTGCATTCATAATGGCAGGTAGTGATTCTGATCACTTGCTGTACCTGCTGCAGTATTTATGCTGTATACCGGACACTACTTAGTGCTTAGCACAAACAGCCCCATTCAGTCCTCAAACTTCAATCAATGAGACTGCTCTTTTCCCTGTTTTCATGGAAGAGTAACATGGGGCTTGGAGAAGTTAAGTAACTTGCTCAATGCCACGTTAGGAAGTAGGAAAGCCAGACCTTGAATCCATGATAGCAATATTTGTAGATGTTGGGTTTGAGTTGCCATAGACATTCAGTTAGGAGCATTTACTAGATTTATAAACATGGATTTAAAACTTGGAATGTGGCTTGGCGCCTGTGGCTCAATCGGCTAAGGCGCCTGCCACGTACACCTAAGGTGGCAGGTTCGAATCCCCAGCCCGGGCCCGCCAAACAACAATGATGGCTGCAACCAAAAAAAAAAAAAAAAATGGCCGGGCGTTGTGGCGGGCGCCTGTGGTCCCAGCTACTTAGGAGGCGGAGGCAGGAGACTCGCTTGAGCCCAGGATTTGGAGGTTGCTATGAGCTGTGATGCCATGGCACTCTACCCAGGGG
>CAUYQV010005060.1:0-14464 GCA_963574575.1 Galagoides demidoff
TTGAGACAGAACCTCAAGCTATCCCCTTGGGTAGAGTGCTATGGCTTCACTGCTCACAGCATCCTCCAACTCCTGGGCTCAAGCGAGTCTCCTGCCTCTACCTCCCAAGTAGCTGGGACCACAGGCGCCCGCCACAACGCCTGGCTATTATTTGGTTGCAGCCATTATTGTTGTTTGGCGGGTCCGGGCTGGATTCGAACCTACCACCTTAGGTATATGTGGCTGATGCCTTAGCTGCTTGAGCCATAGGCGCCGAGCCTATTTCTCCTAAAATTGAGGGGGCTTACTCCCCACTGATCTATGATTCTACGTGAATCCTAAAATTTAGATCCATCTTCCAACTTTCTATGAGAAATCTCTTTTTAGATGTCCCTTGAATTTGTCCCATTCAAATTGAATATATCGAAAATAAAGCTCATTATTTCCTCTCAGTACCTGAGCCCAGGCCTGGATTTCCTTCATCCTTTAAGGGCACCATCATTCACCCAGTTGCCCAAACCAGGAAATTTTACTCTGGTTTCTCAAATCCAGACATCTCTAAACCTTGTCAACCTGAATATTTCTCCTCAATCTCTTCCCTCCTTACCACCTCACAGCCACCGCCTTCTTTTCAAGCCTTCTTCATTTTGCTCATTTCTCATCTAGACTGTTTCTATAGTAGCCTCTTAATTGTCCACCTGTCTTCATGCTCCCTTTCTACTACCCGAGTTAGCTTTCTAAAACGTTGATTTAATTATGTCAGTACCCAAAGTCTACAAGCTACGACCCCGAATCATAACCCTAGCACAAGCCACCTGCCCGTGCACTGAGCTCTGGGGTCAGCCCAATACCCCCACTCCCACCTGTGTCTCAGGCTGTGCCACCTTCCCATCATGCACTGCACTGCGTCAAGCCCAGGTCGTGAGACATGTTTTAACTCATGGCCCCTTTGACCAGAAGCCTTCATTTTCCTGATGAACATTTCTTGCTCTTCCTTAGAATTTGTTCAAGTATTTCCTCTTGGAAGGCTTCTGGAAGCCCCAAGGAAGTTACATTATACTCTTCATGCTCCCATAGCAGTTTGAGCATCTAAGTAAGCCCTCTTTCAACATTGGGAATTTGGTTAGTTGTTGCTCTATTATTTTCTTTTTTTAAGACAGGCTCTTGCTCTGTCACCTAGGGAAAAGTACAGTGGTATCATCGTGGCTCACTGGAGCCTCTAACTCTCAGCCTCAAGGGATCCTCTTGCCTCAGCCTCCCAGAGTGCTGGGATTATAGGCCTGAGCCACTGCACCCAGCCTATTGCTGCTTTTTGAGGGAGAGAAATTAAAACAAAACGAATTTCAGTGATTTTTTGTTTGTTTGTTTAAAATAAAAGCTATGATGAGCAGCTTGCTAATTACTTTCCTTTTCATTCAGTACTGGGAAAGATTAGCAAAAAGGAGCCTATATATGCAAGTGGGTATGAGGATGAGTTTATTCCTGTGGAATAAAGAGCAAATAAAGTGAGTGAAAGGCAGAAATAAATAACAAGGAAAACAGAATAAACAAGAATTAGAGAAAGAAACTCATGATGAGAGAAAATGATCAAGCCTAAGTTCTTCTGCATTTTCTTGTTTTTTACTTCCTTGAAATTGTTCTTTTCACAGAAAATGTCCCCTTGTTCTATTCCTTCAGGAGCATAAGAGGGGAGCAGCTCCGATGACATGAGCTGAGACTGACTGCCTGCCTGCTAGATCCCTGGGTGGTCGGGCAGCCACGGAAGCACACTCTGCCCTTGTGGGGTAACTGCATCTGTGCTCTTAGCAGGCAGGACTGAATACCAGATAGGGTGGGCAGGTCCAACTGGGGTGGGGTGGGGGACCCTGCTAGATCCCTGGGTGGTTGGAAATATACTCTGCCCTCGTGGGGTAATTACATCTGTGCTCTTAGCAGGACCGAACACCAGATAGGGTGGGCAGGTCCAACTGGGGTGGAGTGGGGGGACCCGTGGAGACCTTGTTATTAGGCCAATGTAGCTACAGCAAAGCCTGGGTCTGTCTGATGGTATTTCATCTCTCAGGAGAACAGAGACAATCTCAGATGTGAAAGTGACCAGGAGTGGGAAGGAGATCATGTGTCTATGGAGAAGAAATCCATCATGAAGCCACGACTGTCACAGGGCCAGATCCTTCAGACTTTCCAGGGAGCATGGAAAGATGTGCTATGGAACATGTCCTTTCTCTTATTTGCCACCTGAATATACGGAACTGATCTGAATGCGGGAACTTTTTCTAAAATCACCATGGTGGGGATGGATTCTCTGTGCAGCCAGTGATGCTGGTACCTACTCTTGGGCACACAGCCAGGCCGACAGCTGCCACCCCAGGTGTTGGCACCTGAACAGGGAGAGAGCACACTTGCCCCTCCAAGTCAGTAGCTTTGGGGGTATGTCCTTTCAAAATGGGATTATCTCAAAAAGTTGCACAGAATCCTCAAAATGGTGCTATAAAAAATCCACCTAAGTATTTAAATTTCCAAGTGGGGTGTCACAAAAACTCCACATACATATTTAAATTTCTAGTAGGATTAGAGGCAGTGGCTCATGCCTATAATCCTAGCACTCTGGGAGGCTAAGACGGTGGATTGCCTGAACGCAGGAGTTTTCATCTAAATACATTTCACCCAAATCCAAATACCTTTTCTTCATTTGCCGCCATCAAAGATTCCACAGCCTTTTTCATTTTTTGTACTTCAATATCTGAAAGTAACACATCAAGTCAGAAGTCAGCATAGTTCACGTGTGGCAATGACAAGAAGCTATTTATTCTTCAGACTGAAATGTTTTAAGGTTGAAATGTTTAGATTTATTTTTTGTTTGTTTGTTTTTAGGGGAACCCAGATTCTGTCTTAGGGAAAAATCTAGAAGATGACCACCTTCTCCCTCACCTCAACAGCTGTCATTTTAGAAAGGAAATGAGGGAATATGAGAGCCAGCTATCCTCCCTCCCAGCAACAACAAAATCTTCATGAAGAGGCTGGGCACTGTGACTCACGCCTAGTACTCTGGGAGGCAGACGTGGGCGGACTGCCTGAGCTCACGAGCTCGAGACCAGCCTGAGCCAGAGCAGGATCTCGTCTCTAAAACTAGCTGGGCATTACGGCAGGTGCCTGTAGTCCCAGCTTCCTAGGAGGCTGAGGCAAGAAATCACTTGAGCCCAAGAGTTTGAGGAGGTCGCTGTGAGCTATGATGCCATTGCACTCTACCTAGGATGACAAAGTCAGACTCTGTCTCAAAAAAGCAAAAAAATCATGAAGAACACTGAAGATAAACTTTCAGTATTGTAACAATAAAAACACGAACTTTTCCAAAAGGAACCTAAAAGCAGTGGGTGAAAGCAATGAATGGTCCAGGCAATGACAAAGCAGAGAACATGGTCCAGTCACAACCAAGGAAGAGACACGGAGGTAAGAGCCTGGTGGCGTGTGATGTTCACATGAGAACTCATGCTAAGAAGCTGGCTAGAATTCCATACAGAAGGATAGTAAGTGTTTGCTTCATCTATAAACTTCATTTCCAATAGTACTTTAAAACAGAATTCAACAAAGTAGGCTGAATGGTTTTCCTGACAGTTTGGTATTTAAATATAGAAGATGTTACTTGAATAATTAAAAGCATCAACGTTTTAGGGGCAATGTCACCAGAAAGCAAAACTAAAAAAACTGAAGCAGAAGAAAAAAATTTCACAAAGTTGCCTGCTTCTGAGGAAAAAAAGGTACTATTTAAAATAATTTGAGGGTAGTGCCCAAGCTCAGTGGGTGGGGCACCAGCCACACACATCCGAGGCTGGCAGATTCAAACCTGGCCCGGGCCAGCTAAAACAACAATGACAACTGCAACAACAACAACAATAAAAAAAAAAAAAAAGCCAGGTTTTGTGGCTGGCGCCTGTAGTCCCAGCTACTTGGGAGGCTGAGGCAAGAGAATCACTTAAGCCCAGGAGTTGGAGGTTGCTGTGACGCCACAGTGCTCTACCCAGGGCGACAGCTTGAGACTCTGCCCACCCCCAAAAGGTAATAATTTTGAAAGCAGTGGTATGTCATTCCGCTCTGATGTAACATTTTCAATCAAGATATATGTGACAGGAATTGAAAAGTGAGTGTGTGTGGGGGGGAAGAGTTCACTAAGGACTTATCCGGATGTTACATTAAACAATCCAGGCTTCATTAATCAGCCTGGATAAAATTTCTGTTGTAGTAAGATGTGTTCAAAGGAGCTTCCAATGCAGATCTGAGACAAACACCGGACTTCACTGAAAAGCAAAAAACAAAGTTCAAAATTGTCTTTCAACTCTGGTGAACCTTTATGATAGTGGGATTTCACAGGAGTAGAAAAGTTACTTTCTCTCTGTATCATCTGGACCACAAGGAAAACGTGTTCTTATATCCACCACTCTGCGTGCCCTGTTGTATCATGTAGAGCAAAAGGGCTGAATCAGATGAAATCCACAAAATGATTTTTCACCCTTTGTTTTCACTTTTGTTTACCTCTGTTTTGCATACTCATAAGAAATGGAGGCTTATTGATGAAGCAACTTTACATCTTCGGTGAGAGAGATGTTTTAAAACACATGCAAAGAACAGTCCAAGTAGTACTTTTGGTGAATGGGAAGGCTGATGGAAATACACCAAAACCTTACTTTTTTCTTTGAGCTTCTTTTTAAAATTTTCATCTGTGCAGGAAAACCCATCGAAGTGGAAGTTAGCATAAATTACAACAATAAATAATATTTTCAAAGCACTATTACTTGGTCTCCTTTTACCTAAAACGAGGGAACTCTAACCTCATAAAAACTGAATATTAAGCACTATTGTTGTGACTTTAGGACTGGCAGTCCAATAAATCATGCTCTGTGTGGGGTTGGAAAGAGAATGTATTGCTATTAATCAGAAGACTTACATTCAAGCTACTGTGTCATACCATCTTTCTGAACTTTGATTTTATCCCATTAAAATTAGACTTATGGAGTATAAGAAGTTATTATACCCACCACCTCTGGCATAGGGGGCTGGCGCCCTATTCCTTGAGCCACAGGCACGACCCCAAATATAATTTTTTAAAAACCACATTTCAATCAAGGTACTGTCCATCATGTATAACCTACATTATTAGAAACTATAGTCTATACCAGTGATTTTCAATTGGTGAGCTGTGGCACACAAGTGTGCCTTTAGAGGACCTTAGATGTGCTGTGAAAATTTTTCAAGATCACTAATTAAATTATTTTCAAAATAAGGTCAAAACACAGTGAGTATGTTCTTTTTTTTTTTTTACTCTTTTTTTTTTTTGATCAACATAATTTAAATGTGCTATGGAAATTTAACTGTAGGCTCAAGTGTGCAGTGAGATAAAAAGGTTGAACAGCGTTGGTTTATACCATACTCAGAACCTCCTCAGCCATGAAAAAATGGGATATAACTCATACTTCAGTTTATTTTGCAGAACTACTCTATTTTTGCTTTCTAGACAGCTAAGGCTGAACCCATGGTATGAAATTTTTAGTAATTTTCCAAAGATACAAAACCATTCCTCTTTTCTCGCCAAGGAACAAGACAGACTTCTGAGTCTCTTACTTGATCTGATCTCAGTTTTAGTTCCAAAGGAAACAGTCTTGGGACATAGTAATAATTCCTTTTAATTGTTTTGACATTCCCTTATATTGCTATTTGAACAAGTATATTCTTGTGATGAGAAGTTACAATTTAGCAATCTAAAATGACCACCTAATAAAGCACAGAATTGTCCTCCTTCTGCTGAAAAAGAAGTGAATGGATTCCCAGGCACGGTAAAGAGTCATGGGGAATTCCCCGAGGTGGAACTTCACTGGCTTCTGCTACTCTTTCGTTGACGCTAAAATTACATATTGACTAGCATCAGTTTTTTTCCTACAGATTTTGGAGGATTTTAACAAGTTAGATAACAAATGTTAAATTTATGTTCCTACCTCTATCCAGAATTTCAATCCCTTCTCCTTTCATCTTGCAAACCAATTTTTCTTGTAGCCTTTTAACTTCAGATTCCTTTTCTTCCAATTGTTCTTTTAAAGATGCCAGTTCATCCTACAAATTATAAATTCATTTTAAAATAATAGGCTATTACAATAGGAGAACATTCAGCAAGCATCTTAGCTCTTTAAATCAATAATTGGATTTTATGGATGCAGCAAGAATCTACACGAGCTCAGACACAAACATCAGAGATCAGGGGCAATGAGAAGCAGGAAGCAAAACTATTACCGTAAGTCCAATTTATAAGTTACGGTATACTTATTTCATGTTTCTTTGTGATCAAAGTAGAAACAAATCTTTTACAGTGCAATTAGAGCCAGAGGAACCCTCAAGTTTAAATCTTATGTTAAATAATTTAAAAAAATAAGTTAACCAAGGAAGATAATCAAATTAGTTACTTAGTGTCATAAAAGCAAAATAAAATGCAAACTGAAAAAGACTTGCTTGACAGTTACTCGGCATTTCAAGGGGCCCTTGTGCTTCTTAACAAGCACAGAGCTTGATTAGTGGATATAGCAGCAAGTCACGGAAAACTTTAGCCAAATCTCAGAAATAAATAATTCATCTTCATCATTATGATCAAAGAACAGATTCTCCTACAACAGTCGGAAAAAACTAATTGAGGAAAGCAGATTTTTAAGACCTCCTAATTTTTTTTAAACTATGCAACTGTAAAAGATTCTAAGCCCACGGATCTGTTTACTAATGTTTTAATTAGTTCAGTTTCATTTTAGTATTCACCTTAGCAAATTTACATTTTGTTGGCTACACTTAACACAACCAACAGAGCCATGCAATGCTTTTATATTCTAAATACGCTGTTGTATTTTCAAAGGTCTCTAAAGATAATTACATATAGTGTTGCATGAAAACACAGCTCTCCAGAAAAACTAGATTGACTTACAGTAGGAGTGGACACCTAGTGTAAGAAATTTTCAGAAGTGCTAGTAAGAAGGGTTGCCCTGTTCTCACAACACTGTTTCTAGGCAGTAGTCTCTATTCACTGCCTTAATATAGTAAACTGCTGTATACTTACCCTCAGGTAAGTCCCTGAGGAGGAAAGCAGTTTCTGTTGCTGATAAGCAAGAGAACTCTTTTATAGCTGAGCTTCTACAATTCTTTTACCATGCTGGGGTCCCCTATCATCTAAGACGTTAGTTAGGTTTAATTTAGACATTAATCCTTTTATTTGTCTATTATTTCAATGTCTATATTTCATATGTTTTTGAAAACAATCAGTAGACATCACCCTGTCTCTTTAATCAGCTTGAAAGATATTTTTCATAAAATAGGTGACACACACACAAAACGAATGCACACTCCACTAAAAACACCATCACGGCAAAAAAACGACACAAGCCAGAAAGCGACAGGCCACGGATCCCGCTCCCCGGGTCTACTACACCTTCAGTGACTCCCATTTTTGTTCCATCCGCTGCTTTTCATACTGCATCTGACCCACCTTGATTTTCATGCTAGAAAGTTTGGCCATTAAAGACTGGTAGAGAGACAGAGGAGTGAAAAGAAAACTACAGATAGAAAAAGACAGGCTAAATAACCAAGAAAATCGCATCAGTTTTCAAAGGAGGTTAGATATCACTCAGAGAAATGTTCTGTCTGATTAGTTAAGCCTTGGTTTTTATTCAGAACAGAAAGTATTTATCAAATTCGAGAACTTACAGCCTGGGGGAAAACTTCATTCACTTACAAAATACCTTCTTCATCAAACACTAAGTAGAAAACATTTTACTTATATTACTGGTTATGGATGAGCAGGAGAGCCATTTGTTTGAAAAATTTAACCACGGGGAAAACTTACTTTGGTTGATTTAAGCTTTTTCTCATACTGAAGTCTTTCACTATCCATTTCACTGACTTTCAACCTCAAATCATTGATCTCCTGAATTAGCCCCTGTCCAAAAACAAGCAAGGAAACCCATTAGGAAGGTGGTAACACAGTCATCTATACCACTGGACCCCGATCTTTTAGGCACCAGGGACGGGGTTCATGGAAGAGAATTTTTCCACAGACCCAGGGGGCCTGGTTCTGATGGAACTCTGCAAGCAACTGATATATTGTGGTTCTAGGCAGTCAAACTTCTCTGATAATGAGAATCTGTATTTGCAGCTGCTCCCCAGTGCTAGCATCACTGCCATCCGGTCATCAGGCTTCTTATAAAGAGTGAACCCTAGATCCCTCCCATGAGCAGTTTACAGTAGGGTTCAGGCTCCTATGGGAATCCAATGCCATGTTAATCTGACAGGAGGCAGAGCTCAGTGGTGATGTGATTGACAGGCAGTGGCTATAAATACAAATAAAGCTCAATGCTCACCTCCTGTTGTGTCATGGGGTGAGGGGGATGTGTGTGTGGTTGGGGACTGTAAATCAATACCAAAATAGCATCTTAGAAATCGTAAGAGGTCAATAGCTCTTAAGTTAAAGTTGTATGAAAGAAATAAATGTATTTTCTTAGAAATAAACATACCTCCTAAAAACCAAAGCATCTTTCCATTTAAAACATTGCTTTGAATTCCCAATGCCTCTGACCTAAAAGGATGGGCTTATGAAGATAAAAGGTGGCTATCATTTTGATTGAGAAAGATACCTTAATATCTGACTTCCTATCATCTGTCAGATATTTCTGGACAAAAATTGACTGTATGAACTCTACCTTTTAAAATAAGCCACATTCTTTAATGAAGCCATTTACCTTTAGAGACTCTTCAGTGATATATGGGTATTTATGAATTTTTTTTGCGGGGGGCCAGTTTTTGGCCAGGGCTGGGTTTGAACCCGCCACCTCCGGCATATGAGGCTGGCGCCCTATTCCTCTGAGCCACAGGTGCCGCCCCAATGAAAATATTTTTTAAAATTTCTTCCCTTATAGACAAAAACACAGATTGCTCATCAACTCAATTTGGGTGAATGGAATAAAATTTAAACCCTTTAAACCAGATTCTCAACTTAAAGGTGGAGAGGGCCCTGTAATTTACAGACATATTCAGTATCATTTCCAAATTTTATATTTGGACAATGAAAGAAAAAGCAATCCTAATGTTTTTATGACATAATACAATTTGACATCTTCCCTACTGCCACCTTAAGAAAAAAAAAAAACTAAAAAAAAACTTGCCTAAATATTACGAGAAATGGTCCCATACTTTTGTCCAGAGCCCAGAGAGCAGGAAAACCACTAAGAGTGCTAAACAATCACAACCCCCCTAAAAGAGAAGTTCAAATACTCTGTGCAGGAGATGGGTTGTTTTTTTTTTTTTTAACAACAAGCAATAAAAATTCCTCCAATGCTCAATATGTTTTTACTCCTTTCCTTCTAAAGGACATTTATTCCTGGGCCACAAATTCATAAACTACATGAGATAATTTTATAAGAGTGCAAAAGAATTCTATAAGGAGTAAAATGTCGTGAAGAGGGATTATTCTAAACTTCCAAGTATAATGATTTGAGCCCACAAACACTAGGAAAAGGGATGGTTTAAGAAAATACACTTTCTAGTCAACCCACAGGCTTTCTTTTTTTTTTTTTTAAACATTGGGTGAATTTATTGATTTATCTATTTTTTGAGACAGAGTCTGACTCTGCCACCTTGGGTACAGCGCCATGGTGTCATAGCTCATAGCAACCTCAAATTCTTAGGCTCAAGCAATACTCTTTCTTGCCTCAGCCTTCTGACTAGCCGAGACTACATGTACCCATCACAATGCCTGGCTAGTCTTTCTATTTTTAGTAGAGACAGGACCTCACTCTTGCTCAAGCTATTCTCAAGCTCCTGAGCTCAAGGAATCCACTGGCCTTGGCCTCCCAGAGTGCTAGGATTACAGGCATGAGCCACCACACCAGCCCAATCCACAGGCTTTTAAATCTTGCAAAATGGGGAAAAGTATTACCTACCATTACTATGTAATTGCTCATTAATAATTATGTAATATTTCAATAAGAGGAAATCTATTTTTTCCTATTATGAATGGGGTCAAGAGCTGTTTGATTATATTCAATAACACTTTATTTGTGGGTTCAGAATTCAAGTTTTTATTTATTATTATTATTTTTTAGAATTCAAGTTTTTTAAAAAGCCATTTATTTAGACTAATCATCTTTGCAAAATGAGTCCTTAGTGATTTTCCTTCATCAATATGGGGTGTGTGTATAAACATGTATACATAACATGTTTATGTATACATACATAAACACACACACACACACACACAGAGTTCTATTTTACCACTTTTAGAAATAGTGGCAATTTGCAAAGAAGAAACAACTGAAGAACATGGAATTACAAACTGGAATCTTTTTTCTATTAAAAAACCACTACCTAGGCTTGGCGCCTGTGGCTCAAGCAGCTAAGGTGCCAGACACATACACCTGAGCTGGCGTGTTCGAATCCAGCCCAGGCCTGACAAAAACAATGACTGCTGCAACCAAAAAAAACAAAAAATAGCCAGGCATTGTGGCAGGTGCTTGTAGTCAGCTACTCGGGAGGCTAAGGCAGGAGAATCACTTGAACCTAGGAGTTGGAGGTTGCTGCGAGCTGCGATGCCATGGCACTCTACCCAGGTGGATAGCTTGAGGCTCTGTCTCAAAACAAACAAACAAACAAACAAAAACTACCTAATTATCTTTTGCGGCAACACTTTAAAAATGAATCCGGATTTCCAACCTGAAAAAAGTCTTATCTTCCCATGATATCTCAAGATGGAATGTCTGGAAATAGTTCCTTCTTGAGGATTAAAAAACAGAATACGGATTATTTCAATTAGTTTATCAAAAGTTTAGCTCTTTTGCAAAAGAAAATCCCCTTTTCCCTTTCAGAGAACTCTCCAGGGCACCCGAAGAACTCCATCTCGGACATGTGTGCTCTTACCACAAGGGGGCACTGGAGAATAAGGCTACACAACTCCCATCCACGACTGGGCAAGTCCTGAATCTTCCTAAGTTTAAAGGATTTTTACTCCCAATCCTTTGGAAATGCCTATACTTCTTCCCCATGACACTATTTTCTTAGATACTAATATCAAAATAATCTAAAACTATTACACAAATATTTCTGCATTCACGAAACATCCACAAAAATATTCTGCTTTTATTAAGGTAACAATACTGGAATATAAGAATAATCAAATTTAGTTTTAACTTTGAGGACGATTTTAATTATTTTCATACGTAACATCACAAAGTTTATCAACTATTCTATAATTCTAGGGACGTGCATACTACGTTTTACCAGCAGTATTGAATTTCTATTAGAAAATGATGAGGCGCTGAGTTTACTGGAAGTTTGATGGCAAGTTCACTCTGAATGAGATTGGGAATGCATGAACGAAGGCAGGAAGCAGTGGGGGAAAAAATGCAGCCAAACTCAAGGGCTGTAAATGTCACTCTGAAGTCTTAACTCCTCAAAAAATCCCCCCCAAAACAAACAAATCTACTAAGAGGCACTCAAACACTTATTTGGTTAACGTCATCTTACACAGGTTGAGACTTCCCTGAGATGTAACGGGGAAGTCCACTGGGGAGAAGGCCGACTCTGCCCAGCCACTGTCCTTTCTTCCCTGCAGCAGAGTTAGCTCCGCTGCTGTGTTGTTCTCTGCTGACCGAGTTCTACTACTACCTTTCATACCGACTATCAGACCATGCAAATGACAAAAACAGGGAAAAGAGGAAAACATCAGAGCGGCTTTTTAAAGAAAGCACAAAACAAGAATTTTAAACCCGAGTGACTTTCTAATCTTACTTGAAGAGCCCCCAGTATCAGTGGAAGGAGAAACACACTCACACAGGTGACTGACAAAGAGCTTTGAGACTAAAACATGATCCAAGTTAGAGATTTCCTTTTGCTACTGAGGAAAGTAAGATATAAACCAAGACTTTCCATTACAGTTGGATCTTTTTTTTGGAGACAGAGTCTCACTACATTGCCCTGGGTAGAGTGCTGTGACATCACAGCCCAGGGCAATCTCAAATTTCTGGGCTGAAGCAATTCTCTTGCCTTAGCTTCCCAAGTAGCTGGAACTACAGGCACCCGCTACAACACTGAGCTATTTTTAGAGTCAGGATCTCGCTCTGGCTCAGGCTGGTCTCAAACCTGTGAGCTCAGGCGATCCACTCGCCTCAGCCTCCCAGAGTGCGAGGGTTACAGGAGTGCATCACCGCGCCTGGTCTCGGAAGATTACTATTTCATATCAAAGTTCTTAAATAAAAATTTCCATTTGCATTTAGTGATGAGAAGTCAATGTAATTAAAGTTTATTCTGAAAATGAAGTAGGATGAGGGCATATCATAATTAACTACCTCCCCTGTACACCTCCAAAGAGTTTCAGCTTTGCCCTGGGAATATGTACAGGATGCAGAGGGTGGGAACAGAGACAGGCAGGCAAGACAGGGTGACAGAGAGACAGTGCCACTTACCTCTGTGTCTCTAAACCTATCTTCATAATCCAATCTGTCCTTCTCCACAGCTGTCAGTTTTAACTTCAAGTTAGATATTTCAGCCATCAGATCTAGTTTCTGAGTCTCTAAAGATGTCCTACTCAGAAGTTCCTATTAGAATTTAAGAGATACATTCAAAATCATTTTATTAGAAGCAGACACATGTGAGTTTGTCTCATTTATGATCGCAAAGAAGCCACTATCAAATCGAGGATACAGTAAAGTATGATTACCAAATATATGCATTAAAAATTATTTACTTTAGCTACCCATCTTTGGGGATCAATAAACACATGTCCATTTATTGGGAAAGGCATATCGGATAGATACACACTCATATATAAACCTCATGTATCTTTTTTCCCCCTACAACTGAATGTTTTACTCTTTTTTTAAAATTTCAGATTAATATGAGGGTACTAATGTTACAGTATTTGCATTTGTTAGGTAAGGTCCCTGTTATAGTTGTGCCCCTCACCCAGGAAGTGTGCCATACACCCTTACACTGTGACCTTTAGGTGAGAACCTTATGTGCTTAAGCCTGATAATGACATTGATGATGATGATATGATGTTTACTACGTGCCAATCACTATTCTGACATACAGTGCTTCAATCCTCACACCAACCTTATAGGCAGACATTCTTACTATCTTTATTAAAGTGAGGAGGAAGCTGAGGAACAGAAAGGTTAAGCATTTGCCAAAAGATACACAGCAAGAGCAGGAATTAAAACCTGAGCAGTTCTGCTCCAGTGGAGACACCGTCCACTGTGCTCCAGAGCCTCTCCTGTGTGTGTGTCTGGTGTGTGTGCACGTAGATTGTGAGTTTCTTCCCAATAACAAAGGTTGTATGTGGTGCTGCTCGTCTTTTCTTAACCATAAAATGTAAGTTTTTGGTTGAGAGTTAGAAAATGTCCCCCCTAAAAGGAAAAAGAAAATTAAAACAGCCTCCATCCTATTACTGTTTCATTCCAGATTCTGAACATTTTACATTGTGGGTTTTGCGACGGTGCTAGTCTAGTTTTTTGCATAAAATGTTCTACTCCCAGTGAATCTTGAAATTGACTGCTGCGTCAGAGCAGGCAGGACAGAAGCGCAGCGTCACCCACCTGCTGCAGCATCTCCTCGGTGGCATTCAGCTTCTCCTTGTGCTCTTCCAGACAAAACTCCAGGTCTCTGATCTTCTCCCCCTGAGCCTCCACCTGGTCTGTTAACACACTTACCTGTGTGTGCAGTGAAATACAGCAGTGAGTTAGAAAGAATCTGGGTCCTACTGTATACTTTCTCTAAATGGAACAAAAACCAGAATGATCCCACTGCCCCTATGGCCAGAAAGAAAAAATATCTTAAAATTAACGAGAAAACAGCAGTCCTTCATGTTCCTATCTCCAAGTTGTTTTTTGATCTAAAGAGTCCTATACAATTTTAGAAAAAGTATTCATTAGGAAATATAATACTTTATAGGTTAAACCATTTTAACTATTTACGAGAGTGTGCATATAAATTATCTTTTTGGGGGAGGAGGAAGAGGGAAATAGTATTAGAGGTTAAGAGAAGAAATGAAGTTCATGGCTCGGCGCCTGTGGCTCAATCGGCTAAGGCGCAAGCCATGTATACCTAAGGTGGCGGGTTCGAATCCCCAGCCCGGGCCCGCCAAACAACAATGATGACTACAACCAAAAAATGGCCGGGCGTTGTGGCGGGCGCCTGTGGTCCCAGCTACTTGGGAGGCGGAGGCAGGAGACTCGCTTGAACCCAGGAGTTAGAGGTTGCTATGAGCTGTGATGCCATGGCACTCTCCCCAGGGGGATAGCTTGAGGCTCCGTCTCAAAAAAAAAAAAAAAAGAAAAGAAAAAAAGAAATGAAGTTCATGTTTGTAACAAATTATCAAGGACTACTCAAATTAAATACTTCAAGAAAAATAAGGAGGCTCGGCGCCTGTGGCTCAAGCAGATAAGGCGCAAGCCACATACACCTAAGGTGGCGG
>CAUYQV010005062.1:0-15173 GCA_963574575.1 Galagoides demidoff
AACCACAATGAGATACCACCTAACTCCAGTAAGAATAGTTCATATTAAAAAGACTCAAAGCATAACCAGCTTGATGAAAGTATTTCAAATTGTATATGAAAACAGTACAATGTACCCCATGTTTGCATTAATGTATACAGCTATCAATTAATAAAAAAAAAGACTCAAAGCAATAAATGCTGGTGTGGATGCAGGGAGAAAGAAACACTCATTCACTGTTGGTGGGACTGCAAACCCTAACTTCTGTGGAGAGTAGTATGGAGATAGTTCAAAGAACTAAAAGTAGATCTACCATTTGATCCAGCAATCCCACTTCAAGGTATTTACCTAAAGGAAAAAAAGACATTTTATAAATAAACCACCTGCACTCAAATGTTTGTAGCAGCACAATCCACAATTACAAGGATGTGGAACCAACCGAAGTGCCCATCAATACATGAGTGGATTAATAGAATGTGATATGTGTATACTATCACACTACCCAGCCTTTAAAAAATGGTGATCTAGTATCCAACAACCTGGATGGAACTGGAGACCATTCTTCTAAGTGGAGTATTGCAAGAACAAAGGAACAAATACCACATGTACTCACTACTAAATTGGAACTAGTCTATCAACTCTATGTGCACATACAAAAGACAAACTCAATGGAAATATAGTAGGTGGGACGAGGAGAAGGGGTTGGGTACATTCACACCTATCTGGTATAACACATGCATTCTGGGTGAAGGGCACACTGAAAACTTTGACTTAAAATGTACAAAAGCAAATTATATAGTGAAAATGTGTTTGCCTCTATAATATTCAGAAATTTTAAGAAAGTCTAAAAAGTTCTTCCAGAAGTTATGCAATAAAATTTCTAAGTAATTAGGAAGCATTTCGTCATAATTTATTTAATTTTTTTCTTTCTTAGTGTTACATAAAGAATGGTACATCTTAAAATTGATGACATCTTAGATTCAGTGGTGTTCAGTGGCAAAGCCTTGGAAAATCCAGATCTGGTCAAATACCTCCCATAATGTCTATCACATAGAACGTACTCAGTGAACAGAAGAACTGATGAGGAAGAAAGAAGAGGAGGAACAATAATGATTACAAAATCTGCCTGGGTGAATTCTCATTATCAGGGGACAATGGTTTTATCAGAGAAGAAAGCCATTCTTTGAGGAGATTTCCAAATTGCTTTGACATTTATAAGTCAAACTTGACTGCTTTTTACCTGGTCTCTGAACTTCAATTCTTTTGATTTTCTGTTTAGAGGGTGGGTAATTACCTATGACTTTTTATCATACCTACGAAGACGCTACAGGAGGTCGAATATAGTTATGGAGTTAACCTTCTAATTAGTTTGGTTGTTTTCAAGCAGCGGTAAATCAGGTGAAGCATGGAAGACAAAAGCCGGTCAGAGGTTATGGGGCCATCAGAGACTACAAAGGCACGGGTGGCACTTCTCCAATTTGGGCTCCACTTTGGGCTACGCACAAATGCACTAAGCATCTTGACTTTTGTGAGATTCAAATACAGTTGACCCTTGAACAACATAGGTTTGAACTGTGTAGGTCCACTTGTATGCAGATTTTTTTCCAATAAAAGTTACACTCACTGTGTGTGCCTGACTTTCCTTTTTTTTTTTTTTTTTTTTTTTTGAGACAGAGCCTCATGCTGTCCCCCTGGGTAGAGTGCTGTGGCATCACAGCTCACAGAAAGCTCCAACTCCTGGGCTCAAGCGAGTCTCCTGCCTCAGCCTCCCAAGTAGCTGGGACCACAGGCGCCCACCACAACACCTGGCTATTTTTTGGTTGCAGCCGTCATTGTTCTTTGGTGGGCTCGGGCTGGTTCCGAACCTGCCACCTTAGGTATATGTGGCTGGCGCCTTAGCCACTTGAGCCACAGGTGCCGAGCCAGTGCCTGACTTTCCTACCTCCATTTCCACCTCTTCCACTTCTGCCACTCCTGAGATAGCAAGACCAACCATTCCTCTCCTTTCTTTTCTTCCTCAGCCTATTCACTGTGAAGACAGTGAGGATGAAGCCCTTTATGACATCCATTTCCACTTAATGAATAGTAAATATATTTTCTTTTCCTTGTGATGTTCTTAATAACATTTTCTTTTCTTTAGCTTACTTGATTGTAAGAAGGCAGTATATAATACCTATAATGTATAAAATATGTGTTAAATAATTGTTTATGTTATTGACAAGGCTTCTGCTCCACAGCAGGCTATTAGTAAAGTTTTGGAGGAGTCGAAGGTTATACACAGATTTTTCACTGCATGAGGGGTTGGTTCCCCTAACCCCTGTGTTCTTCAAGGACCAGCTGTGTTTTAGCGTTTGGACTAACCAGTGCCAAAATAGACGGAAGTCTTATTCTGCTGAATAAGACAGACGCCAAAGGCTCACTCCCATGGAAGGTATGCTGGAAACAAGAAATTGTACTATACCCTTACAATCAAGGTGCTGAAAGGAACTTTATAATTAGTTACCTGTGGGCTAGTACTTCAATAAAAGGTTGGAAACCTACATTTTATCATTGATCTCACATGGGCTTTCCCCCTTGTTTCCTCTCGCTGGAGCAGATGCTAAGAGCATGGAAGATACAGCAAAGTATTGATCTTGATCTGAATAGGCCTGGATTGAATTTGTACTGGGACTTAAGACTTTAACAGCTCTTTTGGTATAAATAGAGTCAGAGAAATCTAACTCACTCATGTTGACCAAAGTACAGCCAACGCCTGAGTGACATAGGTCACATGGCATAGTCACATGGGAACTAAGAAAGGGCTCTGTGATTTAGGGCCTGAGGCTATGAGCTTGGAGAGCATCCATCCTTCTGCTGGGACTATCCAGAAATGATGGGACTCAAGTGGGTGAGGGTAGATGGCACCACATACCCTTCAGATGGGTTTGACAAAATGACTGGGCTCATCTTACCCAGGATGGTCAGAATTACATCTAGAAAGACAAGAACAAATGTTCTGCGAAATTTCAGAACATTTCACGTGTTCAGTGAGGCATTTAAATTTAGGAACATTATAGCAATCCAAAGAATCAATAGTTCTTTTGGTCATGGTTTACAAGTTTGTAAGAGGAAAACCCTGTTTCTTATCTACCTTTCCCTCTAGACCAGTGATTTTCAACCAGTGTGCCATGAGAGGATCTTAGGTGTGATGTAAAAATTTCTAAAGATCAGTTTTGTTTTGTTTTTTGGGCCGGGGCTGGGTTTGAACCCGCCACCTCTGGCATATGGGGCTGGCACCCTACTCCTTTGAGCCACAAGCACTGCCCAATTAAATTATTTTCAAAAGCAGTTCAAAGCACAGTAAGTATGTTCTGTTTTTTTTTCCACTTTTTTAAAATTGACACAATTTAAGTGTGCCGTGGAAGTTTAACTATCAGTTCAAGTGTGCCACTGAGATAAAAAAGATTGAGAACACTGCTCTAGACCATAAGCTCCTTGATGTTGGGGAATCTATCTTATTCATTATTTGGTCTCCTGGACCTTGAACACTGCCTAATGCATAGCAGATGCATTACAAGGATTTATAAGAAAATGAATGAATAGGCTCAGTGCTATACTCAGTGGCTAGTGCACCAGCCACATACACCAGAGCTGGCAGGTTCAAATCCAGCCTGGGCCTGCAAACGATGACAACTACAACCAAAAAATAGCCGGGTAGTGGGGCCTGTGGCTCAAGGAGTAGGGCTCCGGCTCCATATACCAGAGATGGCGGGTTTAAACCTGGCCCCAGCCAAAAAAGAAAAACTGAAACAAAAAATAGCCGGGCGAGGGGCAGCACCTGTGGCTCAGTGGGTAGGACATCAGCCCCATATACTGAGGGTGGCGGGTTCAAACCTGGCCCCGGCCAAACTGCAACAAAAAATTAGCCGGGTATTGTGGCAGGCACCTCCCAGCTACTCAGGAGGCTGAAGCAAGAGAATCACCTAAGCCTAGGAGTTGGAGGTTGCTGTAAGCTGTGACGCCACGGCACTCTACTGAGGGTGATAAAGTGAGACTCTGTCTTTATAAAAAAAAAAAATATATATATATTTATATATTTTATATATATATATATATATATATATATATAGCCAGGCATTGTGGCAGGTGCCTGTAGTCCCAGCTACTTGGGAGACTGAGGCAAGAGAATTGCTTAAGCCTAAGAGTTTGAGTTTGAGGTTGCTGTGAGCTGTGATGCCATGGCACTCTACCAAGGGTGACATAGTGGGACTCTGTCTCTCTCTCTCTCTCACACACACACACAAGAAAAATAAAAAGAAAATGAATGAATAAATTAGTAAATGGATAAACAATGTGTGAGAAAATTACTCTTTTTTCATTCTCTTAATTTACAGTGTGGTGTGACTAGCCATCAAAGTCTTTAAAAACATAATGCAAATGTTAGTTTTTTTATAACAATCTGTACCAAACAGTGAGAAACACATGTACTTTCTGCATGGACAGACGCATGTGTGTTTGCCCACACTGGCAAAGAACATGGATAACTGATTGTATTGGGGAGAAAAATCAATCCAGAGTGTTTGTTTTTACTGTGAATATCACCAGGAACAAGGTTGTTGCTGTGCATTTACTGCTGAAGTGTTTAAGGGGCAGCTGTAGATAATCTGAGTCTGTGCTTCCATCACAGAAATGTGTAATCACTTGAGAGACAGCAACACTGTTTGTTTCTGTTTGTTTTAATCTCACACCAGAGCTTCATTTGCTCCAGTGTCATCTTAATATTATTTCCTTGCCAAGGTCATCAGTGAAAATTACCTGGGTTGAGATCAAAGATTGATCACAGGCAGAGCTTCCATTTGGCTACTATGTGTTCTACTGTAGAACAAAAAGCCCTGGTCTAGGCACTGGGAGTGTATTATTTATCTCTTACTGCCTAACAAATTACCCCCAAACTTAACATTTTAATACAAAAAGGATTTATTATCTCAAATTCCTGTGAGTCAGGAATATGGACAAGGCTTCCCTGGGTCCTCTGGTTCAGGATCTCTCAATAGGGTCACTAACAAGGTACTGGCTGGGACTGTAATCTCAAGGATTGACGGCTTCTGAGGTCACTCATGCAGTTGTTGGCAGGATTCAGTTCTTCATGGGCTGCTGGACTGAGGGCCTCAGTTTCTCCCCGGATGCTGACCAGATGCAGCCACCAGTTTCATGCCGCATTGGCCTCTCCATAGGGCAGCTCCTAACATAGCAGCTAGCTGCACCAAAGGGAACGTGCAGGAGAACCGGAGAGAGAGCAAGCAAGGTGGAAGTCACAGTCCTTTATAAGCTAAGCATGGAAGTGACATAACGTCACTCTTGCCATGTTCTACTCATTATGAACAAGTCACTAGGTTCAGTCCACACTCAAGGTGAGGGGATTACACAGTGACACAAATAATAGGAGATGGATTATCAGGAGCCATTTTAGAAGCTACAACCATAGGAGCCTTAGGTTTTAGTTAAGGAACAGTGTTTATCATGTGATACTAGCTATGTTATTATTATTATTGTTGTTATTTTTTTTGCAGTTTTTGGCCAGGGCTGGGTTTGAACCCACCACCTCCGGTACATGGGGCCAGTGCCCTGCTCCTTTGAGCCACAGGTGCCGCCCCGGAGCTATGTTATTTTGCTGTTTAGTCCTCAGTTTTTTCATTTGCAAAATGAGGTGGTTGAACTGATTTGGTTTTCACAAGATGTTATTAAGTGTGTCCTACTTGTGGGATCGATTTGACAGATGTAAATACTACAGGATGCTAAATATTCTTTATTATGTTGGTTAAGCTGCTTAGCTTTAAGAAGTAGGCTCTTTCTCAAATTAGTTGGGATTCAGGTGGTTTGAAGTGAAATGGAAGGTGAAAGATGATTGTGGGAATCTGCCCCTTGCAGGCTGAGAGAACTTTGTCGTGGCATTTTTGCATTTCTCTGAGAGTCTACTTTGTTCTCTTTTGCCCTTCACACATATCTTTTACTTACTTGGTTTTCTGCCTTCTCTCGGTTTTAATTAATCATGGTCCTTTGTGATTTGGATCCTGCCTTCCGACATTTCCTGTATGCATCCTTTCAATGACTGATGCATTCCTCATCTCCTGGTGTAAATTTCTGAGAAAGACAATCTATTGTTCCGGACCATCTTTTCATGTCAGCCTTTCTGGGATGTGTGGAGGGTCAAGACAGGCTGATTGTGATTGTATACCCATCATCTAGTGTCCTCAGTACCTTATATGTGAAGGAACAAATCTGAGGACGCTTCAGGTGGGTCCCAAGTGCTGCTACTTCCATCTTAGCATTTTCTTTATTTCTTACTAATAAAAAATAGCGCACAATGAGATAAACATCTGAGGTAGGGTAAAAAGGCATGGTCTGTGGCCTAAACTCTATAATAATATAATAGACAGGAGTCAGAACAATAAGAAAAATTAACTCAACCTGAATGCTTTGTCCTATTGGTGAATTTTGAAAACTATGACTTCCCCCTGCCCCACGCCACCCTGAAGTATAGTGAGCCGAGAATTATCTGAATTACATTCGGTGAGTTTTTCATTTATTTAAGATTTTATGATTGATTTCAGCTAAATTAAAACTTTTGCTAATTCCCTGTTGACTTCCCAACTCTGGGTAAGTCACAGCATACAACTCAGGTCACTGGGAAAATATTCACTTTATTCTAGAGTAAGAGTGGAGAGTGAGTGACTCTAGCCACACATGCATGTGTGCATCTGTTTCTATGAGTTTGGACAATTAAGATCATGAACTTATCTTAGAAAAAGCGCTACCTACCTCATTGCTGAATATCACTATGGTCACCTTCCAAGTCCTCCCCTTGGGAAGCTGTGCACTGATGCCAGTGCCTACTTTACCCTTCAAATCAATTTTTCTAGGATGAGTTTGAGAACGTAATTGTCAGACTTGTACAATGACAGCTCAGATGCACATTCCAGAAAAAGAGTCCAAAAATTGCTCTGAAGGATCTCCATGATAGCCTCAGGAGAAAATAAAAAGGAGCTATTGTGGGTTTTACTTACATTCAGAGTTTTGGAAAACCAGAGGGAAAAGAGCTTCTCTTCTCTCACAGACTGGACATTAATTTTTCTGGGGTTGTGAAATGGAATTAAAAAGAGAGCCTGAAGATCTTGGAATAGCTGGGATCCACAACCTGCTTCATGGCTGTTCTGTCAGGAAGATCCCAAAGCTGTTTGGCTAAATAGTGCATTTTATTTATTTTTTATTTATTTATTTTGAGACAGAATCTAACTATGTCGCCCTTGGTAGAGTGCTGTGGTGTCACAGCTCACAGCAACGTCAAACTCTTGGCATTAAGCAGTTCTCTTGCCTCAGTCTCCCAAGTAGCTGGGTTTACAGTTGTCCACCACAACACTCAGCTGTTTTTTTGTTGCAGTTGTCATTGTTGTTTAGCTGGCCCCAGCTGGATTCGAACCTGCCAGCCTGGGTCTATATGACCAGCACCGTAACCACTGTGCTACAGGAGACAAGCCTAAATGTTGTATTTTAAAGATGAAAGTAGCAAACTATGCCCCTGTTCCAATAGTGATGTTGTCTGAGATAGAGAATGATTCAGCAGGAGCCTTCATGGGCCATGGCTGAATATTAGTCATTCTAAGCCCTTCTCACCACCTGCCTCAAGTCAATGTTTTGTCCCAAGACATAAGAAGCCTGATACAACATTGAGTAGAAAGTAGAGAACTACAAGAAGTACAGAGGCTATGTAATCCATTACTAACCTGTTAAAATAAGGATTTAGAGTCAGAAATTAAGTTGAAATACAAAAAATTTAAAAGTACCCTTGAGAGACTTTAGTATCCATTCCTATTGGTCTTAGTTTATTTTTTATTCTATAAAGGGATACCTGGGGCTGGGTAATTTATAACGAAAAAAGCTTCTGCTGTTTGGAAATTTCATGATTAGGTATCTGCCTCCGGTGAGGGCCTTAGGCTGCTTGTAGCCACGGGGGAGACCTAAGAGGAGCCTGCATGTGCAGAGATCACATGGTGAGAGAGGAAACCAGGACTGGGGCAGTGCCAGGCTCTTTTTAACAACCAGGTCTAATGGGAACTAGAAGAATGAAAACATACCCTCAAGAGAGGGCATTAACCTCTTCATGAGGGATCTGACCTCATGACCTAAACATCTCCCTACTTGTAAACACCACCACCCTGGGGATTACATTTCAACATGAGATTTGGTGAAGACAAACAAACCATATGCAATCCACAGCACCATCTGATTAAATGTTCCCTTTGGACAGCCCAGATAATTAAAACAAATGTCTCCAATTGTAAGCTGGACAATTGTAGCATAAAGAAATATGATGAAAAACTTTAAAAGCCACTCAGGTTTAGACGTTATATAACATGTCACTATACTCCAGTGTCTCATAATGTTCTCGATGAACCTTCTTTTAAATATCACTTGAGAACCTGTCACCAAAACAACCAAAGCAAAGAAAGAAAACAATTTAAAAATCTGCCAAAAGCAAAACATGTTCTAAAATCAGACTTACTCATTTCACAGTCAATGATGATGGCCAGCCTAGGGAGAAAACTTCCCTTAATTAGTTGACACATTCTTTTTGTTGTTTTGAGAGATGTTCTGGAGAGTACTGTGATATAGGTTTTTCCCCCTATAAAATCCCTCATGTTTGGACATTTTTATACATACATTTTTAACCCAGCAGTTCAAAATCAGTGGTGGGTTGGCCAAGTCAATTTTTCTCTCTTGCTGAGTGGCAGGCCCTTTTCTATGCACTACACTAGATATGAGAGGGTTCACTTAGCATGCCCATAGCAAAGTAACAAGAATTGAGAACTCTTGTGCATGGATGCTTATCCCATTTGGAAAGCCTAGGACATGGGCATGATTCCTGTAGCAGAAAATTTACCTTTTTATTTTTGCTCCTCAGCTAGTCATATCAATACTTTGTTCTTCAGGCAAGCATCCCAAGGAAAAAAGTACTCAAGGTCAACTGTCACACTTCAAAGGAGAACAAATGGAAGATCTGCTGTTAGCTAAAAATATTTTATCACTAGAGCCTACATCATTTTGTACAAATACCTGAGCTTTTATACGAATACCATGATGTTTTAGTTACTATAGCCTTGTAGTATAGTTTCAATGTGGTGTTTCCAGATTTGTTCTTTTTGCTTAAGATTGTTTTGACTAATCCGGGCTTTTTACTGGTTTCAAATGAAACATATTTTTTTCTACATTTGTGAAGTATTATGTTGGCAATTTGATGGGGATTGCGCTGAATTTTTAAATCACTTTGGGTGGTATGGATAATCATTTTAACAATGTTGATTCTACCAGTCTGAGTGTGATATGTTTTTCCCCTTGTTTGTGTTCTTTATGATTTCTTTCCTTCAGAGTATTGTAGTTCTACTTGTAGAGATCTTTCACCTCCATGATTAAATACATTCCTAGGTATTTTATTTTCTTTGTAGCTTTATGAATGGTATCGAGTCTTTGATTTGAGTTTCCGTTATTAGTATATAAAAGTGTTACAGATTTATGTACATTGATTTTGTATCCTAAGACTTTGCTGAATTTATTTGTCAATTCCAAAAGACTCTTGGTGGAGCCTGTGACGTTTTCTAGATATAAGATCACATCGTCAGTGAGGAATGGTATTTGATCTCTTCTTTCCTGATTTGGATACCCGTAATTTCTTTCTCTTGCCTGATCCTTCTGGCTGGGACTTCCAGCACTATGTTAAATAGAAGTGGTCACAGGGAACAGATCAGTGAATGCAGATATAAAACCATCTACCTACAACCAACTGATCTTCAACAAAGCAGACAACAACATACATTGTGGAAAAGAAGCCCTATTCAGTAAACGATGCTGGGAAAATTGGATAGCTACAGGCAGAAGAATGTGCACAGAGGGAAGTAAAAGTTAGTGGAAATCAAATGAGGGGAGTGGGGAAGAGGGAGAGTGGAGGGATGAGGAAGGAGCAAAAACCTACTTAATGGGTACAATTATCACTAGGTGGGTGAGGGGCACACCTATAGCTAGGACTCAAGCATTACAAAAGTGATCCATGTAACCTAAAACATTTGTATGCCTTTAATATTTTGAAATTTAAAAAAGTACCTGAGCTTATCCAGTATGTATAGAAACTACTTTACTAGCTACCACCTTTACTCCAAAGGAAGGATTGACATAGTAAGCTTGAGTGAACACTTTCTCACATGAGCAGAATTAGCCATCATAGTGAAAAAAGAAGGAAAATTTACATTTTTAAAAAGCCATTTTGAAATTTCATTATGCATATAGAATTTATTTTGCCCTTAGCATCTCTTCCATGGCAAAATGAAATTTACTCAGTCTCATGTTGATACTGTGGTTGAGTTGTTAAATATGAATATGTAATTTATAAATCATAATCCCCCTGTCGGCACTTTAGTCTCTCAAAAGGGCTTCTTGCTACTCTAATAAGATTTTGTTCTCACTGCTTCCCCCAGCCACTCCACCTCCAATCAGTGTGTATTTCTTTTGTATTGGTATTAATTGTAATTAATGTAAGGGAATTTGTGGGCAATGATATCTAAGAAAATTGAGGAAAGTTTTGAAGACTATTTTTGCTTCTATTTGGACCTAAGACAACAAAAACAGAAGTATTTTTAAATTGTGAAACATTGATTATAAAAGGAAAGTATATTACCTCCGGCCAGACTGCAGAAACACCACAGCCCCCCACCCCCACCCCCCATACCCCCCTGGATGGATGACCATCATCTTATGCTGCTGCAAACAATATTTTCTGGTCAGATGCTTGAGTAGGTTGCCATTTTCTTACAGGCTTGGCATGTCCATTTGTGGCTACAGCTCATAAGCATGGTTTGTAATGTAATTTTCTCCAAATTTATATTGGTGAAACCAAGTGCCCAGAAAAATATGAGTTAATTTGGGGGCTATAATCCAATAGAGGAATGTTAATGGCATTGAAGAGCTTCTAATCCTTCCAAATAAGGTCATGACATATCAGCGCTAACAGGCCATCTTGAAATGATCCCAAGAATCAGGTTTCTGGGCAATAGTTTATAAATTAGACAGCATCCATTCAGGATATTTTCTATCTTAATTTAGAAAACAAATGAATAATTGTTATTTTTGAAAGAAGACATAGCACTTAAACATTCTGAAGATTATATCTTTCAAGGGACTACTAATTCCTTATCACCTGCTTTTCAAGTCTCAACTATGTCTCTTGCAGTCTTTGTTGGTTTAAAAAAATATTGACATATTTAATAAAGTACACTAATCATGTGTGTACAACTTGATGAATTTTTATGACTCAGATAAAGATACAGAACCTTTCTAGTACCCTAGAAGGCTATTTCGTGCTCCATCTCAGTTAATGCCTCCTCCCCAGAGATAATCAGAATTCTGACAGCTATCAGTATTAATTAGTTTTGCCTATACATGAGCTTCGTCTGAAGAAATTATACACCATGTATCATTTTGGGTCTGGCTTCTTCCACTTATCATGTCACCACATGTTGCTGTAGTTTATTCTCTTTTTATTGTTGTGTATTATTGCATTACATAAATATATCACAATTTACATGTCTTTCTACTTATCAATAGGCATTTGGGTTGTTTCGTATTTGAACTATTATGAAGAAGGCTACTATGAACAAGTTTGTACATGGCTTCGGAACAGAAATATGCATTCATTTTTTTTTTTTGGTTATATACCTAGGAGTTGAACGGCTAAATCATATTTATCTTAACTAGATGCTTATTTTTTTTTATTAGACACAGTCTCACTTTGTCACCCTTGGTAGAGTGCTATGACATCACTGCTCACATCAACTTCCAACTCCTGGACTTAGGTGATTCTCTTGCCTCAGCCTCCTGAGTAGCTGGGACTATGGGCACTCACCACAACACCTGGCTATTTTTTGTTGCAGTTTGGCCAGGGCCAAGTTTGAACCCTCCATCCTCGGTTATGGGGCTGGCACCCTACTCTCTGAGCCACAGGCGCTGCCTTAATTAGATACTTATTTAGCTTAAGTAGTGACCGTCCGTGTTTTAAAGTGGCTTTACCAATTTACACTCCTATCAATAATGTATATGAAAGTCCCAACTGCGTCATATCATTGCCATCATTTGGTATTATCAATGTTATTAATTTTGGTCCTTTTATCAGTGTGTAGTCATATCTTACTGCTGTTTAAGTTTGCCTTTTCCTGATGATTAAATAAGTTGTATCTTTTCTCATGCTAATAGACAATTTGAATATTCTCTTTGTAAAGTGCCTGTTCAACTCTTTTGCACATTTCTGAATTTAATTATTTGTCTTTTTTGTATTTGTAGAGATACTTTATATAGTCTGGGTATGAGTCATTTTCGTATACCTAAAAATGTTTCTCCATCTTGGCTTGCCTTTGTACTATCTTAAAGGTACCTTTTGATTCTTTAGTACCATTTTAAAGAAAAATTTGCAACTTTTCTAGTTTCACTGATTGAGCAACAACAAAAAAAAAATACAAAAACTGTGTCCATCATTCTTATTGATGATTTTGAAATACTGTAATACTCACTAGAATGGCTAGAATTTAAAAGACTTTCAGCATAAAATGTTGGTGAGCATGTGGAATAGCTAAAAGTCTCATTGCTGCTGGGAGTGTAAAAAAGTATCATCACTTTGAAATTCCATTTGTTGGTTTCTTATAAAGTTAAACTTATACCCACCTCATGGCCTAAAATTTCTACTTCTAGGTATTTACTTAAGAAAAGTGAAAACATATGTGCATAAAAAGTCTCATATAAGAATGTTTATAATATCTATAATAGCCTCAAATTAGAAATAAGCCAAATATCCATCAACAGATCAGATAAGCAAATTATGGTGTGTTCTATTCATACAATAGATTAATACTCAGCAATAAAAAATAATGAACTGCGGATACAAGCAATAACATAGATGAGTCTTAGAAACATTATGCTAAAGGAAAGCTTCCAGACACAGAGAACATATTGCATAATTTCATTTATATGAAGTTGTAAAACTTGCAAATTAATATATGGTAATAGAAATCAGAACAAGCTGACAACTTTCAGTGCTAGCAAATATTTTTCTTGTAGGGAAAACACAGGGTTGATAATGCAGGGAGAGAACCTGTATCATCTAAAAGGGACAAATGCAAATCCTACTTTCTATTTGAGGACATCAAGATGGCAATTTTTATTATTAGCAGCTGGAAACATAAACCATGTGTATCTATCTCAGATGCTTTATGCTCCAACACAGAAGGGCATTTGAAAGCTTTTGGCTCATAGGGACGCAGTCAGTGTGGCTACTGGGGTGGTGACAATCAGTCAAAAGGATAAAAGGACTGAAACGGAGGTAAAGCCCAAGATGAAAGGAAGGTGGAAGGTTCCCTCTACTATGCAAGGAAGAGACCAATTGTAAAAAGGCTTCCAAAGCTAGGGTGCAAATTCTGAGAATTATAATTGTCCTAAGTGGTTTTCTGCATTCTCTCTCACCACTTATTGACAATTGCTGCTATGGCACAGATTAATCTGCACTTGTTGATTATTGCGAGCATGTACCATTGTGTGACCTTTGGACTGTTGAATTTCAGGTTTCAGCTTTCATTGTGCTGGTTTCTCATTCCTTTGTCTAATAGGCCCAAGCCTTGAGGCATCATATTTTGGTCTTTCCTAGGTACTATTACAAATGGAATTATTTCCAGGTGATGAGAAAATGGAAAACTAAGGCAGGGAAAACAGGGTATCTGTCTTTTCCACTGCAATGTGGAAGATCCTTTGGAAGACCTAATGTGCACTGTTAGCATCTTTGAGATACTTTGTCTTTTCCCATGAAGTCAATATATAGGAGAGGTGGGTGTGGAGACCTGTTCACCATAAAGGTGAGACTCAGAAACTCAGGTGAAGGATAAGAAAACTGAGCAAGTGTGTACACTGGTGGTGGGATTGTAAACTAGTATAGCCACTATGGAAAACAGTGTGGAGATTCCTGAATAAATTCAAGAGACATGTGCACTCCCATGTTTATTATAGCACAACTCACAAGAGACAAAATATGGCATGAATATAAGTGTTCATCAATGATGAATGGTTAAGGAAAATGTGGTATAGATACACAATGAAATACAGCCATGTAAAGGAATGAAATCCTATTTACAGCAACCAACAAAGATGGAACTAGAGGATATTACTTGAGTGAAATAAGCCAGGAACAGGCTTGGTGCCCGTAGCTCAGTGGTTAGGGCACTGGCCACATACACTGGGCCTGGCGGATTTGAACCTGGTGTGAGTCTACTAAACAACAATGACAATAACAACAACAAAAAATAGCCACACATTGTGGTGGGTGCCTGTAGTCCCAGCTACTTGGGAGGCTGAGGCAAGAGAATTGCTTAAGCCCGAGAGTTTGAGGTTGCTGTGAGCTGTGATGCCACAGTGCTCTACTGAGGGTGACATAGTGAGAGAGAGAAGCCAGAAATAGAAAGACAAATATTGCATGTTCAGTCATATGTGGAAGCTAAAAAAAAAAAAGAACTCATGGAGATAGAGAATAGAATGATGGTTGCCAGAGGCTGGGAAGGGTAGTGGTAGGGGATATTGAGGGATAGGCAAGGGGTACAAAAATACTGTTATATAGAAGGAATAAAATCTAGTGTTCAGTGGCACAATAGGGTGACTATAGTTAACAATAATTTATTGTATATTTAAAAATAATAGAAACCAGTGAAATTAGAATATTTCTAACACAGAGAAATGATGCATGCATGAGGTGACGGATAGCCAAATTACCCTGATTTGATCATTACAATTGTAAACTTGTGTCAAAATATCACACATATCCCCATAAATATGTACAACTATTGTGGACCTATTTTTGTAAAAAGAAACTACAATAACTAGAAAAATAAAAGAAAAGTGAGCAAGTGTAAAATATCCCTAATGCTCAGGAGTTGGTCTGGTCCTATTGATACCGGATTTCTAACACTGGATTTCCAGGCTCTTGGTCTTGACGATTTGATGAATGAATCGACAGACCACAGAATGAACAGTGAGGTTTTATTTACAACTCAAAGAACCAAACCTCCTTGCAGGGCAGGATGCAAGTGTTACAACTCTTGTGAAAACAACTCTTACAGAGAGCCAAGTCTCTTTGTAGA
>CAUYQV010005066.1:0-12766 GCA_963574575.1 Galagoides demidoff
CTGTGGTCCCAGCTACTTGGGAGGCGGAGGCAGGAGACTCGCTTGAGCCCAGGAGTTGGAGGTTGCTATGAGCTGTGATGCCATGGCACTCTACCCAGGGGGATAGCTTGAGGCTCCGTCTCAAAAAAAAAAAAAATACTTGATTAAATTATCTTCAAAAACCATTCATGGCACTTTAAGTATATATATCTTTTTACTCTTTTTTTTGATCAACATATTTTAAGTGTGTCTGGGAAGTTTAACCATATAAGTTCATTGTTACTAGTGGTACTAATATTTCTGAAACTACCGTAGAACCTCCATAGTTGGCTGCCTCCCTACACGGACCACCTCCTTAAGTTGACCTCATTTTCATAGAGCAGAACACACACCACAGGTACATATTTGTACAATAAACCTAGTTCCTTATGTTGACCACCTCTGTATATTGACCAGGTTGTTACAGTCCCTTTCGTGCAACTTACAAAGGTTCTACTATATTTTGTATATATTTGAAGATAAGAAATGAGGAAATACACTGATGTGGGGAACCAGTAAACTCATGACTTTTAAAAATATATATATCTCGTAACTAGGAAGTGATAATACACAGGATATTGGCTTCTAAATTCCATTATCACTAAAAAGAAAAAAAAGACCCAAAACAACAACGTCCAGTGTTGATTATAAGCCTAGGTAGGAGGAGTATAAACTAAGCCCGTACATCTCAAGCCCCAGAGAGCAAAGACTGACAAGTCCACAATTAAAAAGAAAAAGGAGAGGGCGGCGCCTGGGGCTCAAAGGAGTAAGGTGTCAACCTCATGTGCTAGAGGTGATGAGTTCAAACCCAGACCCGGCCAAAAACTGAAAAAAAAAAAAAAAAAAAAAAGGAGAAAAAAAGAAAACGAAAAGGAACACACACACACACACCCACCACCACAACACACATACAGGGACACCTCCGCCACAATCTGATCATTAAAAAAAGACAGAAATTGATTATAACACACTGAATTTTTATATTTATTTATTTATTTAGAAACTCAAGCTGTCACCCTAGGTAGAGTGCCTCTGTGCCACAGCTCACAGCAACCTCCAACTCGGGCTCCAGCGATCCTTTTGCCTCAGTTTTTCTATATTAAGTAGAGATGGGGTCTCAGTTTTTGCTCAGGCTGGTCTTGAACTCATGAGGTCAAGCAATCCACCCTCCTTGGCCTCCCAGAGTGCTAGGATTACAGGCATTAGCCACCGCACCCAGACACACTGAATTTTTAGAAATCCATGAATCTGCAGCTAAAACGCTGGGTGAATAATCGTTACAAAAACTTGCTCAATAATAAGACCACAGCTTATTAAAATAAAAATGAGAAAAAAGGTACCTTTATAATGGAGAGAACTAGCAGACCAAATGTTTATACTGAATTAACACCACCAACACTGGGAAAACCTGTCACTATATGGTTTTTGATACAACACACAACATCCAATAGGTAGTATTTTTGCAAAAGACATTTAGCTGACTCCAGTCATGAAAAAACAAGACAAATCCAGAAGGAAGAACATTTAATATAACTAGTTTAGACTCTTCAGAATTGTGATTATAATGAAAGTTCCCTAAAAAGCCATTTATAATAACCTGTAGATGGTTATAAGATGGAAGAGTCGTAACAATCCCATGCAATGCATGACCCTAGATTTACTCCTGAATTATATCCCGGATGGAGGGGGCAGCTTTAGACATGCTGGGATGATTAGGCCCCTCTAAATATCGACTGCATGGCACTTACTTCTGAATCATTATTACATTTCTTAGGTATGATAATGAAGTGATATAAGAAAATGTTTGTTTGTTGAAAATTATATAATAAAGTATTTCAAAAAATTCCAAGGCTTTTATCATAAATCTTTTCAAGAGTAAGCTTTATCTTTTAGAATAAGAAAAGTTGCAAAGATGGTATAAAGTTCTTATATTCTTCTCATCTAGTTACTCCCAGAATTAACTGCATATATATTACCATGATACATTTTTTTAAAACCAAGAAACTTACATTGGTAAATCACATTAACTAAACTCCAGATGTTATTTGGATTTGACAAGTTTTCTCATTAATGTCCTTTCTGGACCAGCATCCAACCCGGGACAGACACGTTTTCTTATTAATGTCCTTTCTGGTCCAGGATCCCACCTGGGACAGCATACTGCATTTAGCTGTTATGTCTCCTTAGTCTCCTCTGATCTGTGATACTTTTTCTTGTTTTTCATGACCTTGACAGTCTTGAAGAGTACTGGCCAATTACCTAGTACAATGTCACCAATCTGGCTTGGTTTCATGATTTTCACATGATTAGACGGAGTTCATGTTGGAGTTTGGGGAAAGAATATAATAAAGTGTGCCTTTCTCATAACATTGTATTAGAAAGCACATGATATCCACATGACATCATGGGAGCGTTACTCTTCCTCTCTTGTCAGAGACAGTATTTGCAGATCACATTTTGCCCTTAGGTATCTTAGGTCTGTTTCTTTTCTCATCACCTCTTTCAGAGCTCACCTTTGTAATACAAGTAATTTCATGTGTCAGCCTACATTCCATGCTGGGATCCCCATGATGCTGCTGGAGATGTGTGCATTAGTGAATTTATGTATATATGTTAATTTGCTTTTATTGGTCACACTCTTTATAATGTATAGATCTATGGGTTTTGGTAAATACAAACAAGTATGCATCTAATACCCACTACAATACAGAATGGTTCCTTGACTCTAAAAGTGCCCCGTGCATCTATTTGTGATCAACTTCTCCCCACTCTTCCTCAATCCTTGGCAAACCTCCAGCTGTTGCATTCCTACAGTTTTCAAGAATGAATGGAATCATACAATATATAGTCTTTGGGGTCTGACTTCTTTCATTTGCTTTTAAGCTTAATCTATGTTGTTGTATGAATTAACAGCTTGTTTCTTTTTATCCCTGAATAGTGCTCCGTTGTGTGGATGTACCATAGTTTGTTTATCCACTCTAATATGGAAGAACACCTTGATTGCTTCCAACTTTTAGTGATTATGAATAAAGCTGTTATAAACATTCACACACAGATTTTTGTATGGACACAAATTTTGTAAACCTTCAGATAAGTACCTAGCAATGCAATATTGGAGTGATAAAGTACACCTACACTTAACTTGACACAAAATAGGCAAGTTGTCTTCCACAGTGGATGCATAATTTTGTGTTTTTTCTTTTTTTAATCTTTGATCCAGAAATCTAATTTCTAAAAATTTATTCTAAGAGATAAAACAGTAAATATGCAAAGACATACAAGTATATTTTGAAGTTCATATCATTCCTTTTTTTTTCCAGACTACACCATTTGCCTGAAATATCTTCCTGTCACCTGTGCCCCTCTTCACCCTGTAAAACTAGAACTCATCCTTGAGGTCAGAGGTCAGTCACTCCATCCTGTCTCCACAGCAATGTAGTCAGATCTGTGTATCATACTGCAACCTTTCTCTCCCACAGTAGACTGTAAGCTCTCCAGGGACGATGGTTTGATGTATGTATTTATTCAGCGCATATCCACACCTGTACTACCTACAACCTCTGATGCACAGGAAAGGTCCAATAAACATGTGTTGAATGAACGTGTTTTCTTCCTCTTTCCATAAAAAGTTCTTTGATTTTCAAAATCTCAAGAACTTTTAAAAGGTATTTCCTAAAATGCTGGTGGACTCCAATATATGTTATAATACATTCCTGCCTTAAAACAGATATTTAAGCAAAGCAAATAGTTCTGTAAATTTATAAATAGTCTCCAAGTCTTTACTTACTTGTAGTCTTTACTTACTTTTTTTTTTTTATCTCTTTAAGATAAAAAAAAAAAAATTCCACAGAATGCTGGTCAGAATGGTGGTCTATCTAACCCAGAACTTAATCTCTGAAAATGGTACCAAGATACAGATGTCCTTCCAGATGCTAAGACACTTAGAAGTGTATTCCAAACAATTTACTTTTCTTCACTAACCTAATGTGAATTCATCATACTTGAAATCATGTTTTAAAATCATGCTTCACGCCCATGCCAGGGCACTTTTTCATGTGCTCTGTTATATAAATAGTATTTTACATATTAAGTATTTACATATTACATAATCATTTCCATGCATCCATATATAAGAATTTAAGTAGTTTGGTTACACATTTTCTTTCCAAGTTGAATTCTTTCCAAGTCTCAAAGACGGTTTGTAACAACCTAATCCCATCTTTCATGATTTTGCAAAGTTCATTTCTATTCCTTTCAGTCTTTGTCTTTCTAAACTGAAGAAATCTCATCTTCCTATTGTATCCTTATATAATATAACTATTCTGCACCATTTCACTTTTCTTAATTTTCAGTGACGGGGTTATAACTGAAACAACAATTCGAGTAGGTCTAAGAAATTTTCATTTTATAAACGTTTACAAAAATTTCACTCCTGATGTAAAGTTAGCAAAGGAAACCTTCAAAAACAGCTGTGCATATTATGAATCAGACAAAATCTTGATAACCAGGATCTATAGAGAACTCAAATTAATCAACATAAAAAAGGCCAACAATCCTCATATCACTGAGTAAGAGAGATGGATAGAACCTTCTCTAAAGAAGATAGATGAATGGTTAACAAACATACGAGAAAAATGCTCATCATACCCAATCATCAGAGAAATGCAAATCAAAACCACCCTAAGATATCACCTAACCCCAGTGAGAATGGCCTATATCACAAAATCTCAAAGCTGCAGACGCTGGTGTGGATGTAGAGAGAAGGACACACTTTGACACTGCTGGTGGGACTGCAAGCTAATATAACCCTTTTGGAAGGAAGTATGGAGAATCCTGAAAGAACTCAAACTAGACCTCCCATTTGATCCTGGCACTCCCATTCCTAGGCATCTACCCAGAAGAAAAAAAAATCATTCTATCATAAGGACATTTGCACTAGTCTGTTTATTGCATTTCAATTTACAATTGCCAAACTGTGGAAACAACCTAAAAGCCCACCAATCCAGGAATGGATTAAAAAAGCTGTGGTCTATGTATACCATGGAATACTATTCAGCCACTAAAAAATATGGGACTTTATGATGAAGAGTGCATGTGGGAATACTTAAGGGAAGACTTATATCTTGACGTGCCTGTATTACCAGTAATAATAATTTTATAAGCTTGAAACCAATATCCAAGTATTAGTTGTAGATCAGAAATTAAATTAGGAATAGGATTGCAGAGAATGGACAAAGGGAAAACAGAAAAACTAGAAACTGACAGGAGAATTTCTGGCTTTGAGTGCAAAGTATGGAGCCCCTGTCACTTTAAATTCTGATAGCTGTCTTGCCAGAGAATCCGCCCTCCACCCCCACTGGGGCTGCAGGCTTCTGTAGCTCTGCGAGGGTGGGGCTGCTTGCTCTGGGAGAGTGCTTTTCAGGGAGTTAAGAATGAAGAATGTTTAACCTTTGTTGAACACAGCAAGAATTGCTCTGGACCAGATAAGGAGAGGAAATATCTCTTTTCTTCTGTCACCTTAGTTTGGCCAGAGCAGTCTATCTGTCTGGACACAAGGCTTTTAGGGTATTAAAAAATCACATCTGTGATTTGTGACTGTGCGTCAGATGGGGTATTTTCCCTGACATTATGCACCTGTTTACCTATCCCAGCTCTGTTCGTTAAGATCATAAATACCTTAAAACAATAAAGTAATAAGTAAATGTATACAATTAACGTAGTTGATTGAAGATAGTTAATAGAAATGCAAGCACAGCAAGAACCATGACAGAATTATTTGCCTTGCCTTCATGAGATTTATGATTGAAAGACCCATGTATGAGATAAACAGAGCTAGCCTGATATTTGGGGCAGCTTACAGGAAGCTTCACAAAGAAGGATGTAATGCCTCCCAAGTCCTTGCAGCTCTTCACACTTTTTCCTTTGTGTCTAGTCTATTATTTATTAATTTTCCTAATAATTTCAATTGGTTTCTCTGTACCACCAGGTCACTAGATGGCAACCCATAGTGTGTTAGGGGTTGGCTCCTGACATCAACTTTTATGTTAACCTGGATGGAGTTGAAACACATTCTTCTTA
Organism: Galagoides demidoff; assembly: GCA_963574575.1. Classification (NCBI taxonomy): domain Eukaryota; kingdom Metazoa; phylum Chordata; class Mammalia; order Primates; family Galagidae; genus Galagoides; species Galagoides demidoff. The sequence goes on from CAUYQV010005066.1 coordinate 6,097, forward strand.
GTAAAGCATCACAAGAATGGAGAAGCAAGAATCCAATGACTCAATTCTGATATGAGGACAATTGATAAACTAGTACATGATGGGGGGAAAGGGGAACCAAGAGAGGGAAGGTGGGAGGGCTGAGGAGTCACAGTGTGTGACATACCTCTTAAAGGTGGGATACAATTATAAGTGGGACTTTACCTAACAAATGCAATCAGTGTAACTTGGTTCTCTGTACCAATGAATCCTCAAAAATGAAATTAAAAAAAAACTACATACATTAAAAAAAAGCTTCAACAATCACTGTATCCCAAGACTTATAGGAAATCATAAGGCAGCCCTCACAGTTGCCTTTGTCATCATCTTGCTGATCACAGGGATCCCGCTGGCATCTATGACAGCTTAGAGGCACAGTCTGCTGCTACCAATACTTCTGAAACTACATCAGAGCTCAGAGGATCAGTGATGATTTCTGCTTCTACTACACTATCATGGACCACATGTTCAACATGCCTGATATCAGACACGTGCACAGATTCAGTAGTCAAGACGTGTTCTGGCATAGACACTGAGGCTGACGTGATGTCAGAAACTAAAACATCATCTGGGACTGAGCAATGAGCTAAAGAAACTTCTTCAGCTGCATCTGAGTCCAGCACTTGCTCAGGAATGATGACCGTTTCGATTACATCTGTCTCTTCTATGATATCTGGGCACTGAACATCTTCTGTAATAAGGTGTTCAATAACACCTTGGATTATAACTGAGTCTGGGTCCTCAGGAACAAAATGATGCACAGTTGTGTCTGAATCTACAACATATGGGAAGTGTTCTGAAAAACTGCTACATCAAAACATGAGTTTGGCTCCTGTGATTGTAATTTGAGTACATCCTCATCCATGGCCTTTAACTATCATCAGTCACAGCTTATAGTGAAAACAGGTGTGGCCAGCCTATGGCCTTTCCCTCATGCCTGGAGCCGGGAGCCTTCCCCTCCTCACCATGCCTCACCCCTCCATGTGGTGACCCAGTCCTGGCGGTATAATTTTGTATACCCACTGGCAATGAATAGAGTATCTGTTCTGTATCCTCACCAGTTTTTGTTATTTTATCTGTTTTAGTAGGTGGACAGTAATACTTTGTAAAATTAGTTTTTCTGTATTTTATCTGTTTTAGTAGGTGGACAGTAATACCTTGTAAAATAAACCTATATTATTTTTTTTTATTTCAGATTCATATGAGGGTACAAATGTTGAGGTGACATTGTTTTGATGTCTAAGGTATAGTTCAAATTGTAATTGAGTCCTTCACCCACAATCAACCTATCTTAAGTGTCCTGTTGCTAGTCTTTCAAATTTAAAAGCTACTCAAATTTTTAAGTAAAAAAAACTTCACTTTAAAAACCAAAGCTCCCCAAATGCACATTCATAAGATTGCACAGCATAAATTTCAGGTCACATAAAGCCTTTTCCTTCGAATTAAAAACATTTTTTTTCTAATTATAAAAGTAGATAAATATATATAAGACATTGCCGATAACCCTAACATCCAGGGATGACCAACAGTTTCCTCTAATTGCATATAGGCAACAGTGCTTTCTGACTAAAAGACTTCTAAAGACCTCCTGACCTAAAGCCTTAGTGTAGGTATGAGACTGAGAGAGGCAGGTGGAAATGAAGAATGATAGCAAGCAAGGAGATTCTAACAGAAGGTGAATTTGGAGACAGTTCAAGTAGATCAGAGGTTCTCCAACTTTGTTGTGTATCAAAATCACCAAGAAGGCTTATTAAAACAGACTGTGGCCCTCCAGCCCCTGAGTTTCCGATGCAGCTGACTGAGGATGATGCCTGACAATCTGCATGTCTAACAATTCTCCAGGTGCTGCTGGTCCAGGGCTACGCCCTGAGAGCTCCTGGCAGGACTCCTACACTGTGAAGAGGAGTCTGATTTTTATTCCAAATGAACAGGAAGATACCAGAAGATTTTAAGAACAGAATGCTGTGATTGGTTTTGAATTTTGAATAGAGGATAGTGGCGGAGGTGTGAAGGTGGGATCAGAGGGGACAAGGTGGCAACGGGTAAAGTAGTAAATAGAGTATCAGACTATACGGGAGAAACGATGGTGCCTTGGATGTGGGTGGGGGAGTTGAGATGTGGATGGATTCAGAGAAAACACAGGACAAGCCGACAGAACCTGCAAGCAGATGGAATATAAGGGACAGGACAGGAGCACAGGGGGATATCTAGGTCAGTGGCTTGACACCTGCCTCCATAGCTGACTTACAAAGAATACAAATCATAATTTCTCCTTTAAAAATATTTAGTTGGAGATATATATCAATATACACTTGGAAATGCCAAGTATTCAGGTTAGATATGCAAATCTGAATCTCCACAGGAGAAAAATAATAAGACTTTGGAAGCATTAGCATATAAATGATATTTAAAATCCTGGACTCTATTGAGGTCATTAGTATAGATCAGTGGTTCTCAAGCAGGGTTGATTTTGCAAGGCCCTCCAGGGGACATCTACCAATGTCAGGAGACATTTTTGATCGTCTTTCCCCTAGTGGAAGTCAGAGGCAACTACTGACACTGACTGACCAGAGACTAGAGATGATGCTAAATATCATAAAATACACAGGATAAAATAAATACACAGCATAATGCTCAGCAACAAAGACTTACCTTGCTCCAAAATTCATCAGGGCTATGGCTGCAAAACTCTGGGATAGATAGAAAAGTTGTCTTTTTTTTTTTTTTTGTATGAAGAGAACAAGGAAACATGAGGCCTTTCTCAGATATACAATTTTGTAGAATTTATATCACTTATCCATCCCATTTAAAAACTGTTCAATTATGTTATTTGACTGGCAGAGAAATAAACTGAAAATAGCTCAAGAATTACTCATAGCATTAGATTTAAAATGGCTGCTGTTAAATGCTGAGAAAAAGTTATGGTAAGGAAATAAGGTAAAATTATTGTAAGAACAGTTCAAAATAAAAAACCCTGACTCATAAATCCATGAAGCTCACAGAGCCTCTCTAAGGCTCTTGTGTTAGATGATTTTACCCATACACCTCTGTTGAATAAAAAAAGTACCAGTATATAAGCATATGAATGAATGAGCAGTATAGCATAGCTCTCTTAGGTATTGACAAATACGTGTACCAGGAAAACAGAACAGAAAATCTGCATTGTGACTGTAGACTCGTAATCTCTGAAGTGTAGGTACGAACTTACAACATCCCTAGAAATGGAAGAATTTCAATAGCGTAAAGGAGGTAGATGAAGAGGATTTGTAATGAATAGAAATCCTGACTTCAGTTTTTAAAAATTTCCATTATACAGAACAATCCTCAAATCCTTCAGCATCTAGCACTGCATAAGCAACTCGCTTATACCAGAAAATGTCAAGTAAGATTTCTGCGGAGTTTATTCTTTGGAAAATACCTATGAATATAGTTCTTCAGGTCTGGGTAAGACAGATTGGCATTACAAAAGACAACTTATAACCAGCCATTGGAGCACATCCACTTCGTGAGTAAAACGACTAATAACCTTTCACACACAGAAGGGTTGAGATCACAAATCTACCTAATGTTAATGCTTTTACTGCCAGTAGAATCTGACGATGGGGGGGGGGATAAAATATAGGAAAAAATAATTTAATATTAACAGGAGATCTTCTCACAGGGAAAATGGAAGAGAGAAGAGAGATCAATGACTTAGGAGCCATTCTGTAATGAATCAAATCGACTTCAAATGTAAAGATGAGATGAGCCTTTTAACCCATGGACAGAAATTACTGGTTACCTTCTCTGAATACAAAGAAGTTAAAACTGTGTTACCTTAGACACACAGAGCCGAGCATAACTCACCCTTCCCAGTTCTTTATCTTCAAGGGCCAGGACCCCGGTGCTTTCTGTGAAGAGTTTTACTTTGACCACAGGCCGAGGATAGGTGGTGGTGAAATCTCCTTGTGTTCCCCATCTGTAATGAAGTAATACAGACTTTCTTTAGAATGCAGCTTTTTTTTTTCCCCCAGAGAGAGTTGTCTCCACATAATATACGCTAAGCAGTAAGGAATCTTTTGTGTGCAATGAGATTTTTATCTTCGCTTTTGTCTCTAACAGATGGCACAGTCAAGAAGGAAAATAACAATAAGCTTTACGGTTTGTAATAGCTACTCAGCTGTTCAAAAAATTATCCCGATGGACTATCGAATGGAGCGTGTGATAAGACTGTAGGCGTAGGGAGAGCACCATGAATGTCGCTATTGAAACCTATCATTTTATTAATTCAAATGCGCATCACAGCACCATTTTATGGACAGCTGAGAAAAACTGCTCGGAGTTTGTTTATGTAAGAGAGAGTGTCTTAGAAAACTATTTTTGCATGCTAAAAACTTTACCCCGTCTCTTCTTGGAAAGTCTTTACCAAACCATTTTTTGTTTTGTTTTTTGCTTTGTAAAAAATGAGGGGAATTATTTCAGATCTATTACTTTATATGACTTTTAAAGCTCCTGTCAAAAAGAAATAAATATGCATCATAAAAATATGAGTGTTTTGCAGTTAGTTCCCCATTACATTTTCTTGGAAAGGAAACGCGTCTATTGACATCTGGCTTTTCGAGTCATCAGAACACAGTAACATGTTTTCTCGGATTATCTTTTAATTAATAGCATCTCGTCGTTCCCACATACCAATTCATTCTAGCTCATTTAAAAACCTAACTGGCACACATCTGACGTTAAAAAATCTGATCGATATTTCTCATAACTGAGAGAACACAGGCGATGAGACGGCACAGCATGAGGATACCACGTCAAGCAAAACATCACCAGCAGGAAAAAGATACGAGATTTATCAAAAAAAAATTAAGTTAAAAATTAATACCAAGTAAAGATACCAATATTTTTCTATTGTCTTAAAAAACACCAATTTACCATTTTCATGGAAATGTCCGCATTTTATAAACTTTATTGATAAAGCTTGTGACATACAGAAAACTAAGGAAAGCAAATATAATAAAAATTGAACAATTCTGATTAATTCTGATTACATTTTCCTCTATCATAGCATTCACAATACCGTAATACGTGTACAGCAAAGCAGAGCCCATTTCAGTAACTGAGGAAAACTAGCGTCTAATTAGAGCCTATTCTTTTGAAACTAAAGCCATATGCCAGAGGGAAGAAAAAGATCCAATTAAGGAAAAGCAGCTTAATGTCTAATTTAGACTTCTAGAAATGAGTTAACAAAAAGTCTTTTTGCCATTTCATAGAATTAAGAGGGTCTGATAGAAAGCAATGGTAAAACAGGAATAAAAACAAAAATAGATTCATCATCAACATAAGGGAATAGAGAAAAATTTTCTTTTTACTGGGTAGAATCTTAAGCCTTGTATACACTCAAGCAATCTGGTTGATAACCCTGGATTAGATCTCCCTGGCATATCATTTCATATCACGCAGTTACATTTGGAAGATAACCCTGGGAGATATTTTCTTATAATTAAAAGGTTTTTGGTAGTCATATAAGAATGGTCTACTAATTTTCTACAGAATTTGCAGATCTTTTAAACTAAGTTCTTTTCTAAAAACTTCTTTTGGGTTAATTTCAAAATCCTTTGGAAGTTTTTGTACTGCTTGCTATGGTCATTTGAAATGCCCAAAGTACTGTATTAAAATTCTTCAAAGAGAAACTTGAGTCCCAGTCCTTCCGACATCTTACATGAAGGGAAATAATGTTGCCAATTGCACTTGGCAGACAGAATAAGGTAACTAACAGGGCACATGCAAAACTGGGCTCACTCATGGTTACATGAACTTCAAGAAAAACTGTCCTTTTGGCTGGGAGTGGTTGCTCATGTCTCTAATTCTTGCACTTGGGAAGGCTGAAGCAGGAGTGTCTTGCTTGAAGACAGCAGTTCGAGACTAGCCTGAGCAACACAGAGACCCCCATCCCTACAAAACTTTAAAAAAATTAGCTAGGTGTGGTGGCATATGCCTGTAGTCCCCACTACTCAGGAGGCTGAGGCAGGAGGTTCATGTGAGCCCAGAGTTTGAGGCTTTAGTGATCTACAGTGATGCCACTGCACTCCAGCCTTAGAGACAGACCCTGTCTCAGAAAAAATTACATTTCCTTTTACCATTGTTCCTTCCTAGATAAGTATCCTTAAAAGCTATTCTATACTTTTTTTTCACTACAGCACATTTCTTTGACTCTTTGTGCTGTGATACAAAGTTGGACAATTTAGTTCACGAACTCATCCTAGAAAAAGTACTATCTGCCTCATTGCTGAATATCATGATCACCAGATGGCCAAGGGGAGTACTTCAACTGGGACTATGGGATGCTCAGCAAAGAGGGATGGAACACTTTTTCTAGGATAAGTTCGCAAACTTTATTGTCCAACTTCATACACTTTTAAAAGTGTCCATGAAATGAAGTGCTGTTAAAGAGTAAAAATAAAAACTAAAGAGCTTCTGCACAGCCAAGAACACAGTAAGTAAGGCAAGCAGACAGCCCTCAGAATGGGAGAAGATTTTCGCAGGTTATGTCTCCGACAAAGGTTTAATAACCAGAATCCATAGAGAACTTAAACATATTAACAAGAAGAAAACGAGTGATCCCATCTCAGGGTGGGCAAGGGACTTGAAGAGAAATTGCTCTAAAGAAGAT
>CAUYQV010005071.1:0-17847 GCA_963574575.1 Galagoides demidoff
TGGAACTAAAGATACTGAAAGTTTAAAGGTACTGGGTGCCTGGCAGGCAATCTAGTCATCTTGATGTGAGTGGGACTTTCTTAAAGTGCTAACGAAAGATGGAGACTTTACCTCCTTCAGGTTTACATGGATGGAACTGGAAAATGTTCTTCTTAGTAAAGTATCACAAGAATGGAAGAAAAAGTATCCAATGTACACAGTCCTATTATGAAACTAATTTATAGTTCTCAAATGAAAGCTACAACCTAATTCTAGCCCAAGAATATGGGGAGGGGGTGGAGGAGGGGAGGGGAGATGGGCAGTGGGTGGTGGGAGGGTGACTGGAAAGATCACCTATATGGTCTGTCTAACAAGGGTACAAGTGAACTTTTCTAGAACTAGAGTATGAATGTTTTAACACAATAACTAAGTAAATGACACAAAGTCTATGTTAACCAGTTTGATGAAAATATTTCAAATTGTATATGAAAACACTACATTGTACCCCATGTTCGCATTAATGTATACAGCTAATCATTTAATAAAAAATAAAAAAATTTTTTAAAAAAGTGCTAACTCCACAGGTATCACTTCGGGAAAGATTACGTGAATTTAATTAAATATAGCACATTAACACTACCTTGTCGTCTGGTACTTCAATGCCACTGAAATTCCTTTGTGAAAGGCTGCTGCTGATGTCCTTGTTGCCCAGGTTCTCTCCCACGTTCTCTGCTAATCTGACACTGTGCCTTGTCTTTCCTTAAATTGAGAAAATCTCTGTGTTCTCTTGGTTTCCTGAAACTGCACCTCCTGGTTCTCCTCTTACTTCTCTGACAGTTCTTTGCCCTCACCGGGCTCCTTGCCCACCTGGGTCAGAAGGGAAGCAGCCCCAGGGCTATTCTCTTGGGTTCTCCTGGCACTCTCTGCTCCGCTCCTCAGCTACGTCAGCCATACCTGATCTGGCATTTTCCCACTTGGCTTTTCTTCTCCTGTTTCCTCCGCTGAGTGTGACACCCAACTTTCCCCAATATGTATGACATATCTCAACTTGACTTGCCCAATCGATGTTTCCCTGCCAAGCCTATGGCCGCTCTGCCGCCCTCGCCTAAGGAATGGCCAACTTTCTTTGTAGTCAACTAGCCTGGAAATCACAGAAAAGCAGAAAAACCAATGACAAATTTTCACCCACAGAAAGCCTGTATAGCACAGGGGCTGAGTGCATGGCTCTTGAGTCAGATTGCTCACGTTCAAGTTCTGAAACCCTGCTTACTAACTGTGGGACCATGGACAAGTCAGTTATGCTCTTTGTGCCTGTTTCTGCCTCTGTAAAATGGGTATAATGATAGCCCCATGATAAAGCAGTTGTGGGGATCAAGTAAGTTGATATGTACATATCAAGTCCTTAGAAGAGTACCCAGCACACAGCACTAAATGAGTACTTGCCACCAATACAAGTCTTCTTCATGAATAGATGAGTAGGAAAATATGAGTGAGTCAGGTTTAGCAGGCTTCTTAAGCAAATGTTTTATGATCTTTAATCTGCTTTCTACTAATGAATAAAGCATGGCATTTGGCAGAAATGAAGCAATTATTTGGAACCCAGTGTGGGCTATGATTAGCAACAAACTGTGTTCTACTGTCCCAGATGGCAACCTGATAAAAAGCGTAGATGAAGCCTCCTAGTCAGCTAGAGCCAGAGGGATCTTAAAGATCACACCTGACAGAGTAGCCACCAAGCCTGCAGAGCATCCAGATCCCCTGGGAGGCTTGCCAGAAAACACAGTTCCTAGGGCCCAGACTCTGAGATTGTGTCAGTACATCTGGGATGGGTCCCAGGAATCTGGGGATGTCATCTGTGTTTGAGAGCCAGTGATTCAATCCATTCCCTCCTGTCAAAGATGATGCATCTGAGACCCAGCAGAGTGAGTCCACTTGCTCCTCGAGTGGAAAAATGCCAGAGCAAAACTCCCATGTGCCACACGCCTCTCCCAGCAAAATTATCTCTAGAAAGTGAAACAAAGAAATGAATCCTACACCCGGGGCATAATCCCCAGAGGAGATTAAATAGGAACATGTCTGTACCTAGTTCCTTACAGGAGCACGTAGGTTTTGGCTGGGTTTCATGGGTCCTTCTGCTTGCAAGGATAAGTGCTGTTGAAAGACGTTTCTGGCCTGGGAGGTCTTTCAGTAACAGGAGCATCTAAGGTCACTGCAAACTAAACTGAAACTTGTTTGGTACCTTTCCATTCCAAGTGGCTCATGAGACTCTTCTCGTAATATGTTTTTCTGTGTGTTTGAGAAGAACCTACCCAGAGCCTGTGAACTAAATTCCTGATGAACTAAAGATTTCTCCCTGGAAGTTTCGGTAGGGACAAAAGTATGATTTCCCAGCTTCCCATGACAGACCCTTCTAACATTTGGAAAGTAGCTCATTATCAGCTGTGGTTTTGGCAATCCCAGCACATAGAAACAGCATGTGTTGTCTTTGTGATTGGCACAGGCAGCAACGGAACTGCAACAATGACCTCATAACTCAAGTGTCCACACCCTTGGCAGGGCCAGAAGTCCTCGCCAAAGACCGTTCAGGAATCCCGCTAGAAAGATAAGGCCCAAACTTTATCACAAAAGGCCAATGTCTGACGTGATCTCTGGCTCCAATGGCCAAATTGTACTTGAAAAGTCTGGAAAACAGCAAGTTCAAAAACCACTAAAAAACCTACATTGTCAATCTACGTTTACGTTTAAACATGCATCTTGTGGGAACTGCTGGGAGTCTACTGTTTTCCCATTTACTCTGGGTTACTGTAGCCCAGAACCACCCCGAGGCTGCAATAAAATAGAAAACCTGAGGGTGATTCTATAAGGTTCCAGAAGGGGCTCATTTTCCTTTATTCCCTAATGCCTCCTCCACTTCTCCAATATTCTTTTTCTTTCTTTCTTTTCTTTCCTCTTTCCTTCCCTCCTTCCTTCCTTTTTTGCTTAAGACTTAATCTTTATTAAAAAGCAGAAATCCCACAGAGGAGTGGTACTTTTCATTTTTAGGCATCCTCTTCTCAGAGGTGATTTGATGAATGGCAGCAGAGGGCAAGCCTGAAGTTACAATGGGAAGAACGAGATTTAGAGCTGGAAGTGGAGGAATGACAAATAAAACCTTCCTCCACCTCACAATTTTACCAAAGGCTGACTCCGACTAGATCTAATGGTTCTTTACATCAATTGTTCTCAATTAAAAAATCAGCTGGGCGGGGGGCTGCTTTACAAATGCAGATGCCTGCCTGGATCCAAACCTAGAGAACAGATTTGGGGTGGGTTTGGAACCTGCATCCTAACAGACTCCCTGGCCACCTGGCCACATGTGTTTGGCCCCCACATTGAAGAACACAGTCTGACACCCTTTACAAAGCTTGAAATAAAACTAGTGGACAGTTTTAGCTTTGTGACCTTGAATAGGTCACCTTAATGTCTAATTCTACCATTGTGTGCTGTGATACCACTCTCACATGGATATCGTGCTATAATGTTGCTGCTTGAGCTATCTTGCTGTAAAACCTCTCTCACAGGGATACACATGAAGCAGGTGTGAATGCATTTTTAGAAATGTAAAGCAACATAAAATGTAAAACATAAATCATTGTAATCCATTTTTTTTCCATTTTCACTCATTTTTAAACCTATATTTAGAACACATTGGCAAACTGCTTCTGAGGGATTCCAGCTATGAAATAAAAAATTCCCAGAGGCCCAAATTAGTATACTGTGTAGCCTGAGCCAGTTTTCGGTGAAAGTCAAACTGTCTCTCTATTTAATAAAGAGTGGCATGCATGTACGATATAGTAGATATTAAATGGGTGGCCACACTGCATAAGATTGGCATAAGGATGGACAGAAATAGGCTTAAGATTAAAACATCCTACACACTTTCAGAGCAAATATTGCTCTTCCTTACTGAGCCAAACAGATTGCTCAGATCAAACCAAAATCCCCAATGAAAAATACATTCAATTTTGAAACAAGTTTTATTGTTGCAATAATTTAATTCTCTCCTCTTATTAATTATTAAAGAAAGTATGCACAGAACAGCATTTCTCCAAGAGAGAGAAGGGCCATCCTGGTGTTCACTAGAAGTTGAATATGCCTACCGTGACCCCCCAGGGCTCAGGTGAGTTGCCTAGCAGGTCAAAAGGACTGGTTCTTACCTGAACTAATGTCCCCTTATTTGAAGGCTAAGAATGTTCTGAATTTTAGAGAGCAATCCACTGAAGTCAAATTTCCAAGGAATTACATCAGTCTTTGCAACTCACATTACAACAGCATGACCAAAACTTGAGCAAGGGTTTTAAAACAAAGCATGGTTTTCAGTTCCGGTTTTCAGAAATGCAGAGAAACTTAGACATAAAGTTGAATTTAAATAATCAATTTAAATTGCATCAGATTCTCTTTCTCCACTGTTAGACTGGGACATATTTTTCAAAGTTATCAGAAAGGAAAAATAGGTTGTGGCCAGCCTTTGTTGTAGGTATGTAATTGATAGCAACTAACCCACAATGGCAGGCCATAGCAGTTTCCAGCCTCCATAATGCCTTCATGGAGCTTACATTCCAGGAATCTTTCGGTTGTATTTATTTATGGTTAAAACAAATTAAAATTCCTTTCTTTGCCTTATAGGGCTCTGTACAATCTTATTTTGGACCAGCTTCTCTTTTCAAGTACACTATAGCCACAAAAGCCTTTTACCTGGCCTTAAACACACCAAAAGTTGGCATAGCTGTTCCTCCCAGAATATTTTCTCTCCTTATCTTCCCCAGCGCTGTTTTGTTTTTGTTCTTTTAACACTGGGCTCTTCATTTAAAGAGTGTACATATATGTATATTTTTTGAGACAGAATCTCACTGTCTCCCTGAGTGCCGTGGCATCACGGCTCACAGTAACCTCAAACTCTAGGGCTGAAGAGTTCCTCTTGTTTCAGCCTCCCAAGTAGCTGGGACTGCAGCTTATCACAATGCCTGGCTAGTTTTTCTATTTTTTTTTTTTTTAGTAGAGATGGGGTCTCACTCTTGCTCAGGCTGGTCTCAAACTTCTGAGCTTAGGCATTCCACCCACCGCAGCCTCCCAGAATGCTAGGTTTATAGGTGTGAGCCACCATGTCTGGCCTAAAGTCTGTATTTTTCAGTGAGACCTTCCTGGACCACCCAATCTAAAGTAGATGTCCCATTACTCTTCATGATATCCTAATTAATTCTTTGCATGGGACTTATCTCCAGCTGATGGTTTTCTTAAGCATTCATATATTTGGTTATTATCTTCTTCCTCAAACAGAACGTGAGTTCTTTTGGAACAGAGGTCTCCTTTGCCTTGACCACTGCGGTGTCCCGTGACCTAGAATGGTTCCCAGCACACAGTAAGCCCACAGATATTCATTGGAACAGTGGATATGGGAACACTGAGGCTGCCTGGTTAATGCTAAATTTTAAAGCAATCTTAGGGTTCAAGCACTATTTGGGCTTAGGGATGTGCCATTCACAGATCCAATTAGTTAAAAACACTGTCCATCCTCTGCTCAGACTAATTTAGTGAAGGCATAATTCAAACTTTCATTTGTTCTTTGTAAAATTTAATATTAAGCAGATTATTATTAGACAAGTGCTACTAATGTCTGGACCATATCCCAGTGACTACAGAGGTTCTGACTCAACACACACAACCACCACCTTGCATACACAAGAGCACAACACATGTCACTGGGCTCAAGTCTCGTCACCGCCTACCATGCTCGCTAGTAATAAATTCAGCAGATTAGTTCTTAAGCATGTTTTTGGGCCAGTATAGCTAATGGTAGACTGAGTGTCTGGAAATGTTTTATGAGCTACTTGCTTGATAAAGGAATTAACTTGGAAACTGAGGGAGACTCAAACATTTACCACCAGTTAAATGTCACTCTAGGTCTAAGAAAAAGCAATTTGTTAAGAACAGGTCATGTCAAAATGTTATTCAAGCCTTTAGGTGAGGTTACTATTTTTTTTTTTTTTACTTAAAATATGCTACCGCATAGCAATTTTTTTTTTGAAAAGTAAATTTATTTCAGGTTAATGTGAGGGTACTAACAACCAGGTCAAAATATTTGATTTTGTTAGGTAGAGTCCCTCTTGTGGCTATGTCCCCCACACAAAAGATATGCCAAACACCCCCACCCTGTGCCCATTCAATGAAAACACACCAACCCCTGCCCTCCTTTGTTACCCCTCTTGAATTGAAATGAGTTTTTCTCCTATGTGGACATGCATCTGATTGTCTACTGGCTTCCTATTAGTATTGAATACATTGGATAATTGTTTTTCCATTCCAGTGATACTTTAGTAAGAAGAATGTGCTTCAGTTCCATCCAGGATATTATAAAAGATATGAAGTCACCATCTTTTTTTTTTTTAACTTTATTCAAATTATAATATTTGGGTTATTTTGTTCTCATTTCCAGGGTAAAGTTCCATTTGTAGGAGAGCCCCTCACCCAGACGGCGTGTTATACGCCCTCACAATGTGCACATTAGGTGAGATCTTGCCTCATGTCCTCCCCCCTTCTGCCAACCATCCTCCCCTCTCCCACTTCCCTCTCCCCCTGCCGAACTGGACTATAAGAGTGTTTTATTGTTCTTATGAACATGTAATTGTTTATATGCTGATTTCATATTAGTATAGAATACACTGGACATTTACTTTCCCATTCTTGCAATACTGTACTAAGAAGAATGCATTTCAACTCCACCCAGGTAAATGTAAAACATGTAAAGTCATCATCTTTTTTTCATGACTGAATAGTATTCTACAGTATACATGTGCCACGATTTGTTAATCCATTCCTGAATTGATGAACATTTAGGTTGATTCTATGTCTTGGCAATTGCCAAGATAAGGTTACTATTTTTCTAGAACTGGCAGGTTCTAAACACAGTTCACAAGTTTATAAGGTCAGGGAAGAGCAACTACCGTTATTGGTGGTGCATGTGGCTATGCTGAAGACAAACTGATCTTCAGCCATAAGCTTCTACCACAAAGCAAAGAGCAGCACTACTGACTCAGATTTTGGCCACACAGGTCTTGCTATTGCATGGGAATAGACTGTTTTTATAAACATACATGAGGAGCTGTTAGTACTTTTCAAGGATGATATAAAAGTCAACAGTGGGGATCTAGTAAATAAAATTCAAAGGACTATTTCTCCATTTTAATATGTTATCACCCTTCCTGTTAAAGACCAGGAGTAAGAAAGTGCTGTAAGCTCAACTGCATAAACAAATATCTCTTGAAAAGTACAGAATAGAAAAAGATGAAACATGCTGCCATCTTTATTTGTCAAGGAATTTCTAAGAAGCACCTGGCCCTTTTGTCCATTAACATGAATTTAGTCTTGAAAACCTGGCCAAACCTCCTGGAAAGAATGGAATAGAAACAGAAGCTTTGAAACCCTAAGAAAGAAATATTATGATTTTATATTCATGTCCTAAGGCATATCCATAAAAGCCATGGCATCTCCTTTCATATTTATTTACCTACTAACACCAGCCTGTGAGTCTCGAAAGCTTATAATCCTGAGGCCAGTGGGAGAAAAGCAGCACTTAGAGGGTAAAAAAACCCTTGGATAAATTCAGAGTTATTATTTTAAATAATGTCTTTACTTTTGCAGATTTCTATCTCAGTAATTTTGGCTGTCAATGTTGAAAAATGCCTTCCAGTCACTATTCAAAAACCTCCATACAATACTGACCTATTCTTTATTCTGAAACTAATGCACTCTGTGGGCATTTCTTAAAGCACTTCCAAAGCAAGTTATTAGTAAGAATATAAACAGAAACACACTACATAATAATTACCAAAAATACGAACTCTGTAAATGTGAAAGAGAATTTTTTAGTATTTCAAAAATTATAATCTTTTTAAACTGTGAAGGTTTGCTTTTTCTTTCTTTATTTTTTTTCTAGGTACCAAATAACACCGTCTTAAGGTTCATTATAGTTCATTGCAGTAAGAGTCACCCTAGGGTTTATATTTTTCCTTCACTCTCGGTCAGATTCTAAAAAACAGTTCTATTGTTAACTAGACCCCTGGGGAATATATCTTCCTTAACTGGCTTGCATGGGAGGACAGACTTCCTAATTTTATAGCAAAAACCGAATCTGTGGGTAGGACATGCTCATTGAGTTCATCTGGACCAGCTCCCACCCTGACTATAGAAGTCCTTTGACATTGTGTGTGCCATCTGGGCATTAATTTGTTTTGGTAACCTAAATGACTTTCCTGGATGACAAAATGAGAAATCAAGTGGAAACAGTTAATGCCAATGAAACACAGATGATGGCTATTCCAAAACTGTAGAACCAAACCTTCCTTTCCTCAAAAGCAAATGCATTCCCTCCTTTATCCTCAGGAGCCCTTCCCACACCTAAAGTAACCAAGAGAGATCTCATAACAGAGAAAGAAGCTTAAGAATGAAGCATAAGTTAGTCCCAAAACTAGAAAATAAAATCCACCCCCTCTTTTTTGTCACCACTCACTTCAGAAAAAGGTATAATGCAGTAGCTAAAAAGCAAAAGCACTGGTGGGGAAATGAGATCCCTGAACACAGCAGCCAGACCCTCAGGTGACCCCCAATGACCCTGCCTCTTCCTGTCCATGCCTTTTTGTAACCCACTCCCTTCGAATACAGGTGTGATCTGTGACTTACTTCTCAAAAGTGACAGGATGTCACTCCAAAGACTATTATACACGACATTGTTTAATAGGTTGGTGCAGAGTCTTCTTCTTGGCTTAATGAAGTAAGAAGTCATACTGAGAAGCCCACATAGCAACGAGCTGTGCATAGACTCTAGTCTCCAAGTAACAAAAAGTGGAGACCTCAGCCATACAACCACAAAGAAATAAATTCTACCAACAACCTGAATGAGTGTAGAAGCAGATTCTCCCACGGTCAAGCCTCCAGATGAGAACGCAGCCTGGCGAACATCTTTACTGTGACCCTGATATGTGCCCAGACTCCTTGATCATGAAAACTCTTGAGATAAGAAATGTATGCTATTTCAAGCTGCTAAATTTTTGGTGATGTGCTATGCAGAAAGAAAAGTAATACTGTGAGAGAAGAAATAAAGGTCACAAGTCCTTCCCTTCATATCCTTAAAATGAGTCAGAGTCAGTCTAAGCCTAGCTAAAGAGATCTTGGCTAACCCCCTCCTCTGCAAATAATCATAGGAAGAAACATTCAGAGAGTGACAGAGCCAGCTGAGTGCCATGGCAACCATCCCAAGGACATCTATTAGCTTTTTTGAGGTTTGGGGTTCTACAATGGAAAGCTCATTAACCAGAAGAACTTCTTAAATAGATAATGAAAAATAATGGGCATGGCGACATGTTCTAAAATCTTATTATACAGGAAACTTCTAAGTAGCTTCACTTAAAATTCCTGGAAATGAGGAAAGTGAGAGACAATCAATTTGTCTTTGCCTACAGTTCATTTTCATAAATAAGTTTTCATCAAATCTCCATATCTAAGACTTCATATAGTAGTTTTGGAATAAAAGTTAAGTTAAAAAGAAAAAAATGCATAACATAACCTTCTACCTTAAAGAGTTTTTACTAGGCCATGATAATTCATGTGCTCATCTCCTCCTATGTTAACTTTTCATTATTTATTTTTAGACTTTCAACAGTTTCTTCCTAGCTTGTTTACGGGATGAAAACTTTAAAGATTAATCACATGAGGTTGCTTATATAAAACTTGAGAACACGTGACCCCTATAACAAAGGAGAACTGAAGCCTCAAATAAAATCAATTGTAACTTTTAAATACAATAGAACCTCTGTAAGTTGACCATCCAAGGCACATAACAAACAGAGGTGGTCAACATAAGGACGTAGGCATTAGTACATATGGCACATGTCTGGTCTATAAATTTAGATCAACTTAAGGAGGTTGTCAATGTAGGGAGGTGGTCGATTATTGAGGTTCTCCTGTATACCAAATAGATATTCAGGTTTCCATCAATTGTCTCCTTCACTCATCTGATGCCAGTATCAAGTATTTGATTAGTGACAGGATTATCTAGCTAATATTTGGAATATTTAGTTCCTTTTTAAAAATTTTATTATTTTTTAAATAAAAATTCTGACTGTATTCAAATTAGGAATGTTTAGTTCTTAATTTTTTATTTCACATATGATTAGACAGCTGATGTTAATATTAACTCATTCTTGATATTAATCATAATACATGCTACAGATTTAAATAACCTCTAAGGTTCCTTTTAGGGTGAATAGTTCATGATCAAGTTCACTTTGTGGGTAATGTTCACTAAACATCTATAGGTATTAAGAAATCACATGAAGTTAAAAACAGACATAAATATCTTCTATAGAATGACAACAAGTTGCATAAAATGAAGTGAGAATCCACATTTTGTGTCACTGGAGATGTTGAAGTTACAGAAATTTCTCAAGGGACAAAGTATGGCAAAGGTCTGAAAACTGGTAGCATGTATCAAAATTCTTGGATCAGCTATACTTCAGGGAAATCGAAGGACTAGAGCCTGGGAGCTCAGTGACGTTAGGAGACGTGACCTTCAATCATGCGCCATATAGTCATCGAACACTACTACATATTGGCACAGTTCTAGTGCTGGGGTTCCACTAGTCAACAAGACTGCCAAGGTCCCCAGCTTGCATTCTATTTGGGGGCAAATAACCAACTAGCAAGCAAACAAATGATCCAAGTAATTTCAGGGGGTGGAGAGTGAAGTCAAATGCAAACGAACCTGTTAGGGAGGTCCTACTTCCTGCCAGAGTTCTGGTGAATGAAATACATCTAGGAACAAAGCAGATACAGATTCCCACCCTCATGGAGATCACATTCTACTGAGGGAGAGAGAGAGTAATACAGGTCATAATAAGTGTATAATTTATACACTTATGTTAAATGATGATATTCTAACAAAAATAAAATAGGATAAAGGTGACTGGAAGTGTGTATGTGAACAGAGAGTGGGTTGCAGTGCTAAATGGGGTAGTCAGGGTAGGCACCAATGAGCAAGTGACATCTGAGCAGACTTGGAAGAGAAAGTGCAATGAAGGAGGTACCATAGGATGGTGAGACAGAGTGGCTGCAGGGCACTGCAGGGTGCTGCTTTAGACAGGATGGCCAGGAATGTTCTTCCTGAGGAGATGACATTTTAGGTGAGATCTCAAAGATCTAGGGGCAGAACATGTCCTAGAGAGGGAACCACAGATGCAGAGGCACTAACACAGGACTGAGTGTGGCATGAAAGAAGAGAAAGTAAGGCAGAGTGGGCATGATCATCAGGAGATGCGGCTGTGATGTGGGCAGGGGCCAGCTCAGGAAGACCCAAGTCCGACAGGCCAACTTCAGTCCTCAGGAGCTCCCCCTCTTCACATCACCCCCTCTCTCTCTGTGGAAACTTCTAGTATACTACCTCCTATCTTTAAAAAACACCCCACTCTCCTGGTTACCACTTGATTTCTTCCTTCCTCCTCAGCTAGATTTCTCCAGCGAAGATTCCAGACATGCTGCCTCCAGCTCCTGCCCCACCCCTTCATCCTATAGTTCACGCTTACTGGACCCCTCGCCTAACACTGCTCTTCATAGTCACCAATGATCTCCACACATCCAAAGGCAAGGGACAGCTGTCCTTAACTTATCCTTTTGCTGCCTTTGGCACAGGTGTCCATGCCCTCTTTCTAGGAACACTCTCCTCTCTCCATGACACCAAAGTCATCCTCATTTTCTCCTGAATCTCTGGCATCTCCTCAGCATGAGAATGACCGATATATAAAGCTAAGTGTTTACGTGAAAAAAATACTTAGGAGCTGTGGTTAATTGAAAGCTCATTTGTCAGCCTTGATGGCTTGGCCCAGGGAAAGTCACTTAGTCTCCACCGGACGCTATAGTGGAGAAGACAGAGCCTCAGAGCAAGTGAGACCTGCCTGGACATGTACTTTCTAACTGCACAACCTTAGGCAGAACATCACATCTCCAGGACTCAGTCTTCTCACCTGTAAAACAAGGATTTTTAATCACCACCTTGCATGTTCTCTAGCCAATGCCTGGCACTTGGGAGATAGTATTGTGTTGTTACTGTTCTCCTGAAGTTCAGAAAAACCACCTTTATCTGAATACCAGAAGAAAGAAAAACAACATTAATAGGGAGGGAGACAAAAGCTATCATTAAACTATTCCGGGTAGAGTCACTGTTAATGAACTACAAACAAATTAACTTCCTTTTCCTTATAAACCTAGAATGCTTAATTGATGAAAAAGATTCAAGCATATCAAATCTCTTAAAATATCTTTATATAATTACAACCGAAAGCAAATATGAATCATTACTGAACACTCCGACCTCCCCTCTTCAGATGTATTCTATGTACTTTTCCTTTATTGAACAAGAGACATCATAGGGTAGGACGTACTGAATTTCAACCCTGCATTTCCCAATTCCCAGCCTGTGCTAGGACGTGACTTCCTATACTTCGGGTTCTTCAATTATAATATGGAACTAATCACAGTCCTAGCTCATGGGATTGTTTTGAAAATTAAACAATATAAATGAAGTATTTGGAACAGTTTCTGACACAAAATAAGCTCCCAGTAAAGAAGATGACGACAATGATGACCGTTACTATTATCAGTCCAATTATCCTTGGCATTCTTACTTCAAACCCATTCAGTGATTTGAAATCAGGTGGTATTTATTACTTGTCTATACTTATCACTTTCCTATTTAAAACAATCCGTATTTGTATAGGAAATAGATGTTATTGGATATTTTCCATTTGCCTTTCTGGATATAATGTCCCTCAATTGCGTGCTTTGAAATAATGACCTTCTGTATCAATGGGCTTCCTGGTCCTCTTGCTTCAGGTTGGAGTTAGTCAATGGGAGGTGTCTATAGGAGACAAAGTGAATGGGGATATTTGTTCATCTGCTGGGTGACCACCAATGGTCATCATTTGATGACATCTCCCAAAGGCCAGGCTGGCCTCTCTCACAGATCCTGCTACTCTCTCCAGGGTTGGACAATTATCCCTCTCCTGGCTCCTCCAGACCTAAAGAGGTGAGGCTCCTCACTGTTGCAAGCCCCAGGACATCTTGCCATCTCTTGATGTATGCAGTCCTACACATATTATTTTAAATAGGCCCTTCATTAAATTCTTCTAAATTACCTGATTGTTCCCTGCTGGGGCCCAGACTGACACATAAGCCAAGCTTTGTGACATATGGCCACGCAAAACATGAAGAAAGGGAAGCACCTATGATATTGTATGTAAGTGGAAAACAGCAGCTGAACCATAAGGTTGAGACTCTCCAAAGCATTTAACTTCAGACTCTTTTGTCATTGGAGCTTGGCAGCTCACAAGGAGGGCAAAGTGAGCAGCTCTAATCCTCTCAGCATTTGCCATCCTCAGTGACCTTCTGTTCAGGTAAATGTTATTTCCTCTGACAATTTGCAGGATGAGAGGACTTTCTGGTACTCCATCTCTCCAATGATCAAAGTTTCCCCTCCATCCACATTCAGTCCACTGAGGCGTTTGCTACCATGCTCTTGAGAACAAGTTCAAATCCAAGTTTCTCTAATGCTACCTCACCTTTCCCAAGCTGCCCTAGAAGAATGCAAGTTAAAAGAAACATCCTGGAGCTCTCCCTGTTAGCAATCAAACTACCAGTAATACCGAATGCCCCAGGGCTGCAGCTCTTAATTATAACCAGAAGCTTAATTTTAGAAGGTGACACATGTATTAGCTTTCAGCTTCACAATCGGAATGAATCATGGATTGCATCTTTAGGCCATACTCTATGGCAGTGGTTCTCAACCTTCCTAATGCCCCCATGTATTTTCATTGTTACAAAGGGGTCACGACCCACAAGTTGAGAACCGCTGCTCTATGGGAAGGTTATTCAATAAATGTCCATGAGCTGCTTTAGTGATAAAACATCAGCCCAAGTGAAAAAAAATGGATAAACCATGCTTCCATACCATGACAGCAGAATCAGGCTAAGAAGCAGCTCTGATATGGAGAAGTCCTAATGCAGAGAAGTTGTGTTCCTCTTGTATAACACTTGCTTGTCAATTTAATGTGGATCAAAACACCTAAGAGCAAAAGTGCTATAAAATGATACCTTCAAAATATTTTTTTAAAAATGACAATCATGAACAATAAATGCTAAAGTTACATGATAACAGGAAAAATGGACAATATCTAAAGATTGGGCCACATAAGAGAAATTCCAACACAGGAAAAATAGAGGTAGGACGTATGACTAGAGAAAGGGAGAAAAATAAAATCAGGAAAATCAAGCCAACTTCCCTCTTCAAATGTGGCACAAAAGGCATGAATCATGATATTGCCATGAACACCTTCTTGCAGAATCCGTAAGTGAGCAGCTTTAGCAACCTTTGAAAATGGTGTTGTTTCTTCCAAAAGGCAACACAGTTGATGAATAGTAATTTTATTTACTCGAAAGGTAGGTTGCTGAAGAGCTGTATACAGATTTTTGTATAGAGAATCATATTTCAAATGCGCCAGGGGATCTAGCTCTAGTTATGAAGTGCTCAAGTGCATATTTTGCAGAGTGAATGGTAACACCCTCGCCCCTAGCCCCCTCTTCATTTATGTGTATAAGATTAAACAGTTGGTTTGCGAGTATTTGTGCACGTGTGCTCATATGTATGCATGCATGTATAAACAGTTTCAAGAATTATTCAGGTTTCAAGTCAGCAAAAGACTTTTAAGTGATTAGAAATTGATCAGTTTTCACTAAGAAAGACAACTTTGGTGTCTGTCTAAGCAAAGATATGAAAAATATTTTACTTTCAGATGCCTCAGTGCCCATTCAAAAGACTAAAGAAAAAGATACAAAGTGTAACTTTTGAAGTCACAAGAGAATAACAGAGATAAAGGCAGGGGTGGGGCCTCTCAAACAGGAAGGTCCAGCTCCCTATTTTGACAGCACCTAGAACTGTAGGAGAATTTATATAGGTTTTGATTTCTATGACAATCCAATCCCCTTTTCCCATCACTTACACTAAATGATTTTATTATTTAGAAATACAAAAGCTTCTATTTTGCAGAGGTAGTCTGCAATTAAAAAATATTTTTATGACATTATTTTTCTCTGAACTGAGTCCCGCACCTCACTGATGCTGTATGATTTTATGGCAATTTTCGTGCTTTAAAAGGGAGCTGTAATCCTATCATATTGAATTTGAATGTGAAGGGTCAGTATGAATTCACGATGTATTTTATCTTAAAAATACACACATGTATCTCCTAACTCTGCACATTAAAATGACCTAGAAATAATGAGCACCTTAGTAGTCCCAATGGATTGGGGTCTCTAAATATAATTTCTCACTTAGAGAAATTAGGGTTCTTAGGGGAAATGGCTGATTTTAGGTGAAGCAGGAAATAAAGAAAGATGAACCTGGAGCATCTTATTAAACCATAAGCAAGGGAGATACTCAAGACTAGTAGGAGAATGTCAAAAGGATTCCGGGGTCAACTTTAATAGGCTCCTATTAACCAAAAAGAAATGGATTAAAACAATGTGTTTAAATTCATGGCACTAAAGTCAATAGTAACAATAAAACTCCCCCTCCTCATTGGTGACCCATGGAGGATGTAAGCAAACCAAGCTTTTATTTTGAAAACTAGTAAACAAAGAGAAAGAATCAAGCATTTATTCTTCCTTACCAGTATGAGTTACACTTCAAGGTAACCAGATAGGTGACAGGGGGAATCTGTCTTTATAGAAGTCTGGCTAATAAATGAGGAAATAGTAAAATTAGAATGTCACCATTTTAAAATCTCAAAATAAATGAACAGATTTAGAAAGACCATTTACAAAATAATATTGCCAAAAATCATTAGAACTGAGTTTGATGACACCTCTAGATCCATAAATTTACATTAAATGCAGAGAATAGAGAGCATGTTAAATAACAACATAAGGGATAGGCAACAAAACCCAGGCTATAGGGCAGCGCCTGTGGCTCAAAAGGGTAGGGTACCAGCCCCATATGCCAGGGGTGGTGGGTTCAAACCCAGCCCCAGCCAAAAAAAAAAAAAAAATCCAGGCTATAGAACATCCCACATGAAAATTGACTTTCCTGCCGCCACCAAACAAATAAATTACAAAAGGAAAATAAAGATAACCAAAAATATTAACAAAAACAAGGCTTCTCAGGATTTGTTGCCAATTGTTTTGCACATATACAACTCCTGAAACACACACACTTACACATTCTATATGCATATGTAAACGTAAAAAGTTGCTTTAAAAATTATCAGGAAACAATTATAATTTTAGAATATAATATTTTATAATTGGGAAATCATAAAACCTAGTGGGAGCCCTCGCTCTTAGGACATAAAACAAATATGGAAAGCCTAGGATAGTCATGCTTATCTAGGACACAAGTACCCTACAGGGGAAGTTTAGAATTGTTGAAGGGTCATACAATTTGCGAAAGCTTGATTTTTAATTTTTTTTCTTTTCCCAAGTAATCAGCAACAAGTATTCTCTTAAAAGCTTGATTAATAATATAAATTTATATTTGGAAAACTAAAAAATATTTAATACATATAATAATCTTATGAAGGATTAGCTTTTAAAATTTCTTATTAAGTGCCAAGTTCTACGCTGAACATTGTATGCAATATATAACAACCATAGGAAAAGGTATCTGTATTTATCAAAAGAGAGAAAGTTACCTTCCTAAGGCTACACAGCTAGTAAAGTTACACATACAGTAACTATCTCAACACATGCAGAAAAACCACTTCACAAAATTCAACTTCTGTTCAGTAAGTAAAGCAAGCAGACAGCCCTCAGAATGGGAGAAGATATTTGCAGTTTATATCTCTGACAAAGGTTTAATAACCAGAATCTATAAAGAACTCAAATGTCTTAGCAAGAAAAGAACAAGTGATCCCATCTCAGGGTGGGCAAGGGACTTGAAGAGAAACTTCTCTGAAGAAGACAGGTGCATGGCCTACAGATATATGAAAAAATGCTCTCCATCCTTAATCATCAGAGAAACTCAAATCAAAACCACTCTGAGATATCATCTAACTCCAGTAAAATTAGCCCATATCACAAAATCCCCAAACCAGAGATGCTGGCATGGATGTGGAGAAAAGGGAACACTTCTATACCGTTGGTGGGAATGCAAACTAATACATTCCTTTTGGAAAGATGTTTGGAGAACGCTTAGAGAACTAAAAATAGACCTGCCATTTGATCCTACAATTCCTCTACTATGTATATATCCAGAAGACCAAAAATTACACTACAACAAAGATATTTGTACCAGAATGTTTATTGCAGCCCAATTCATAATTGCTAAATCATGGAAGAAGCCCAAGTGCCCATCAACCCACAAATAGATCAATAAATTGTGGTATATGTACACCATGGAATATTATGCAGTCTTAAAGAAAGATGGAGACTTTACCTCCTTCATGTTTACATGGACGGAGCTGGAACATATTCTTCTTAGCAAAGTATCTCAAGAATGAAAGAAAAAGTATCCAATGTACTCAGCCCTACTATGAAACTAATTTATAGCTTTCAAAGCTATAACCCAATTATAGCCTAAGAATGTGGGGAAAGGGAAGAGGGAGGGGAGGGGAGGGGGGAGATTAGATGGAGGAAGGGTGATTGGTGGGACCACACCTATGGTTCATCTTACAAGGGTACATGTGAATCTTTCTAAATGTAGAATATAAATGTCTTAACACAATAACTAAGAGGATGCCATGAAGGCTATGTTAACCAGTTTGATGAAAATATTTCAAATTGTATATAAAA
>CAUYQV010005073.1:0-15814 GCA_963574575.1 Galagoides demidoff
TAGCTGTGTACATTAATGCAATTATGGGGTACAATGTGCTGGTTTTATATACAATTTGAAACACTTTCATGAAACTGGTTAACAGGCTCGGTGCCTGTGACTCAATCGGCTAAGGCGCCAGCCACATACACCTAAGGTGGCAGGTTCGAATCCCCAGCCCGGGCCCGCCAAACAACAATGATGGCTGCAACCAAAAAATGGCCGGGCATTGTGGCAGGCACCTGTGGTCCCAGCTACTTGGGAGGCCGGAGGCAGGAGACTCGCTTCAGCCCAGGAGTTGAAGGTTGCTATGAGCTGTGATGCCATGGCACTCTACCCAGGGGATAGCTTGAGGCTCCGTCTCAAAAAAAAAAAAAAAAAAAAAAGAAAGAAACTGGTTAACATAGCCTTCACCGCATTTTCTTAGTTATGTTAAGATATTTATATTCTACCCTTAGTATATTTAACATGTACCCTTGTAAACTGCACCAGAAATGATTGTTTTGAAGGTGGTTTTAATTTTGGACAGAAAGAGGTATAATCAAATTATAAACATGGGGTTATTTATTTATTTGACAATAATAATTGAATATATTCATGGGGTACATAGTGATGTTTCAGTACATATAATGTGTGGTGATCAGATCACGGTAAAATATTTTTTAAATCCTTTATTATAAATAATGAAAGTTGACAAAACTGAAATAATAAATAAATATTCTCTTTAAACAAAAATCAAATATGGCTACCCAAATTAACTAAAATAGTGCAATAGCCCAACAGTTAAACTTTCTCTTCAAACATTAGCACTACATATATAAATACTTCAGTCTAGTAACTTTTTTATAGAAAGCTTCATTTTTAGATCAGGGTAAATATTACATCCATCATCACAAACATTTATCTACTTCTTTGTATTGGAAACCTTCATTATCCTCCTTCTACCTATTTGAAACTGTGTAACATATTACTGTTAACTATAGTCACCCTATAGTTCTTTAGAACATTGGAACTTATTCCTCCTATCTAGCTGTAATTTTATATCCTTTAACAAACATAAAGGGATAATAGTGCTGTAACATATACTATATGATGAGCCTCTTTGACAAGCCAGACAACAAAAACATGTGTTTTTTCTGTATAAAAGAGAATTATAATGAATCCTGCTGGGAGACTGCCCTATGCCTATGGGTTGGATTATGAAGAACTCGGAAGTTGTTATGAAATACAGGTTGACAAGAATTGAAGACTGTCCAGAATAATACAATTTAGGATGTAGTGGCAGAGCTAAACATTTGTCTTTAAGACTCTTCTGGCAGCCCAAAAGACAAAAAGAGAAGAAACAGAAAACACAATGGTAAGACATAGGCAGAGAAGGAAAAGGAAGGCTCAGCGGAAGAGAGTTCATCCACAGCCTAATGGCACTATCCAAATTAGGCAAGCAGAGCCAGTTTCCAGGGAGCTTCTATCCTGAAGCTAAAAAAGGACTGTCATTGCTGTTGTGCCACCTAGAGGATTGTCTAGTCAATTTCTCAATCTTTTTTTACTTAGGACTTTAGGGATGGGGAGGTGTTGTCCTTCCTAAAAATGTATGTCCTTCCTATCCTAGAGAACTTCTCTTGATTAAATTAGAATTCATTTGAAGATTCCCTTTATCCTCTGTCTGAATATCATGTCCAAAAGAAGCCCTAGCCATATTTTTACCCCTCTCTTAATGCATATACCAACTACTCTTTTTCAAGTTCTTGTCCTTTTTTTTTTTTAAGACAGAGTCTCACTTTATTGCCCTGGGTAGAGTGCTCTGGCATCGTAGCTCACAGCAACCTCAAACTCTCGGGCTCAAGCGATCCTTTGTCTCAGCCTCCCAAGTAGGTAGGACTACAGACACCCAACACAAGGCCCAGCAATTTTTAGAGATGTGGTCTTGCTCTGGGTCAAGCTGGTCTCAAACTCCTGCACTCAAGCAATCTGCCCACCTCAGCCTCCCAGAGTCCTTGGATTATAGGTGTGAGCCACTGCATCTGCACCTGGCCACCCCAAGTTGTTTTTCTGATTTTTTTCTTACGATTTTGCCTGGGTAGAGTGCTATGACATCACAGCTCACAGCAACCTCAAACTCTGGGCTTAAGTGATTCACTTGTCTCAGCCTCCCAAGTAGCTGGGACTATAGGCACCCATCACAATGCCTGGCTATTTTGTTGTTGTAGTTGTTTAGCAGGCTCAGGCTGGTTTGAATGTAGCCTTGGTGTATGTAGCCGGCACCCTAATCACTGAGCTACAGGTACTGAGCCACAAGTTCTTTTCTTTATTCCATCTTGTTTCACATAATCATGAGAGATAGATATTTTTATTCCCATTTAGTCACACTGATAAATTGAGAGATCATGCACAAGCATCTCCTCAGTGTTAATATATGTCTTTGTATTCTCAGCATGGTGCATGTGGTTTATAATTGAACTGACAGCCCTGGGATTTTCTTAATGCTACATAGCCTGTGTATTTACCTTCCTACCTCCAGTCTATGCCTTTTATAAGCAGGGTTAGTAAAGTGCTGTCCCCAGATTTTTGTGGGACACATGATCCAGAGACATGTGTTTTCAGATGGGAAGATCCTCCTGCGATGGCTGTAGTGAATAGTGGAAACTAACCAGGAATACAGTGCGGGGCGGTGGAGAGAATAACTTTGGAGCTAAGATGGGTACTCACCAGCAGACTCTATTCCCTTTGTGGCTTTGCAGTTACTTAACTTCTTGGACTTCGGTTTATTCATTCGTATAATAGGAATAATAAGACCTACCTTGTGGAATTCTTATAAAGATTTAATGAGAAAATATAAGTCTATTTCTTTCTCTCTTTCCTCCTACTATCTTTTCTTTCTCCAGTTTATTTATGGGTATGTTTTGTCAGAGGAATTGAAAGTTCATTTGAGATCTGGGTAATACTGAAAAGTGTTAAGAGGCTAGCATTTCTTTTTATGGGTGGGCCTGGTTACTACACTAGCTACTTTATATACATTAATTTAATTTGATCCTCAAAATCAAAGTGAGAAAGTTGAATGATTATTGGCTCCTTTTTACAGATGGAGAAGTTGAACCCTAGAGAATGTTAAATAATTTCCAAATAAAAAGTCCCTGTTTGATTCATCTGGAGCCACAAACCTTGACCTCAAGGTGATCAATTACTAATGTAGCGAGCAACCATTTTACACAGCTCTATTCACAATAGACACATATACTTTTCACATTTCTTATATATAGAATATAAAAATATTTGCTTCTTTTAAATATGTTTCATTTAATTATGTTACAAATGAATACATGTACTTTTGCTTTTTTAGAGTTCCTCTGCCTTGGCTAAGGAATATGATAAAAGATGTTGCCCAAACCTTAAAATTTATGTATGGTTCTTTAGATAGGTGAGTACTTCTTTGAATTGAATCTTAACTGTTAAGTATATGGTTTTAAATCACCTTTTGCATTTAATACTGTTTTATGCCTTGTTCGGTGGCACAAACAGTGGCAGTGATAGGAGCTTCTTCTTGTCTCTTATTATTTTCTCATCTTTCATTATTGGCTTTTATTTTACAACTCTAGGCAGTTTTTCATTCAATCTATTTCTTTTTTTTCTCCTATATTACTTTAGTGAAATTTCTTTGTGAAATCGATATAACCACGACTATATTCTGATTTGATGTATTTCCACAGAGACAAATGTAAGAGTATTTCTTCACAGCAGATAAAGAATAGGATTCAAAATAAGTTTTTGTGGACTTTTGCTTATGAGACCATTGTCAAGTTCATTATCCTAAAAGATGCTTCTTTCTCAAAAAAATTTTTTAATAAAAAATGTATGCGTTATTGTGAAAAACAGTAAAGAAGGTATTGACTAGTTTCATTTCTGTCTCTCCATGTATTTGGCATACAATATGAATATACTTTTTTATATAAGTAGGTTCATATTATGCATATTTTTCTACTTTTTTAATCTTACAGTATAATATAATTGACCTTTCTTGATCTAAAGGAAGAAATTTGAGGTAACTGTTCAACATTTGTGCACACAAAATTATGGATAGAAAAGTATATCATTGTAAGTGGAATTTCTGAAACTTCTAGTGCTTCTGAGGGCTAAAATGATATCTTTGCTTATAAAACTTTAAGAATATGTTAATTATGATATATTTATCCAATAAAGAGCTCTTAACCAGAATCTACAAAGAACTCCAGCAGATCAACAATAAAAAAAAACTTATTAAAAGTGTACAAAAGACATGAACAGAAATCAAAAGAAGACAGACTAATAGCCAAAAAACATAGAAAAAAAAGTTCACCCTCTCCAATCATTAGGGAAATGCAAATCCAAACCACAATGAGATATCACCTAACTCCAGTGAGAATGGCTTTTATCAAAAAAGTCCCAAAATAACAAATACTAGTGTAGGCGCTGAGAGATAGGAACACTCATACATTGTTAGTGGGGCGGCAAACTAGTACAGCCTCTATGGAAGTGAGCATGGAGATACCTCAAAGAACTTAAAGTAGACCTACCATTTGATCTAGCAATCCCACTACTGGATACCAAAGGAAAAAAAGACATTTTATAGAAAAGACACCTGAAAGCACCATTCTCAATTGCAAAGATGTGCAAACAATCCCAAGTACCTATCAATACATGAGTAGATTAATAAAATGTGGTGTGTATACCATGAAATACTACTCAGCCATAAAGAAGAAGATGAACTAATACCTTCTGTAACAACCAGGATGGAATTGAAGACCATTCTTCTACGTAAAGTGTTACGAGAATGGAAAAACAAACACCACATGTATTCACTATTAAATTGGAACTAATTAATCAATACTTACATATGGAAATAAAAATTCCATATGTAATGGAAGTCATCAAAAATTAAGTATGTAGGGGGAATGGGTAAATTCACACCCAACAGGTACAGTGCATGCTATGTGGATGATGGGCACACTTACAACTTTGACTCAAACAGTACAAAAGCAATTTAAGTAATTAAAATATTTGTACCCCTGTAATATTCCAAAACAAAGTTTTAAAAAGAGAAACGTAATTTTAAAAAAGACTATATTAATATAAAAATTCAAAGACAGTTTGTACTTTTTAGCAAACCGTAGTGTTATCAATTCTCTGTTTATGTGCAGTGGACCTTTGTTGTCATTGTTCTCAGTGCATCTTAAAGGAATTTTCTATAATTTTATCATCTGGGGAAAGTATCTGGTTTGCATTGTTCTCCTCTAAAGGAGCTTTTGAGTATGTACATCCATCTCAAACCCAATGATTTATCAGCGTTTTCCAAATGAGGATCTACAAGAACTGGGAATCTGAAAATAGTGCTTTTATCTTCTGCTAATAAGAAAATTAATAGCCAATGAAGAATAAGGATATAGTTATAAACTACTTCCTTAAATTTATAATAAAGAAACCAACTTTGCTATATTTTGCTCTAACTGAAGCTATTCCCATAAAATCAGAGATTATCAAAGATTAAGTTTCTGACATGCTTTTCATCTTGAAATTTAGCTTCCATTAATTTGGAAGTATCTTCAAGATGGCAGCAAATTTAACTTTCTACTTATTCAAATGAAAATTTGAAGAGTAAACTAAGATAGTAAGTGTGAAGATCTGTTCAGCTCCTAAAACCAAGAAGCAGTGTTGATCCAAGTGTTATTAATAGTCATTTTATGATATTTTTTATAACAAAGGTTTTCTGATTATGAAGATATAAAGAATGCATTGTAAAAAAAAAAAAAATGAAAAGACCCAAAGCTCCAAAGACTTAATTATCTTTTTGAAGTTTTGAACTGGTTAGTTCTCTGTGAGCCACAAAAAATTGATTACCTTGTAACAGATTAATGTGATTAATTATTTAACACTGTCTTTCGACAGCTCATCAGCAATTTAAATTAGTCTGTTTCTAAAACATTTCCAACCCATGGATTTTTACCTTTCTGACCTCAGTTCTCAAACCACACCTATCCCTCTGCACTATACTGCACGCTGGCAATACTTCTCCTCATACCTGGGGCTCTTCTTCCTCTTACTGCATCCTCATGACATTGGAATATCAGCTCAAGTCCCTTTTTCAGAGATTATTTTCCAACCATTTAATCTAAAATAGCCAACCTTGTCACTGGGCAAGAGACATGAACAGAACCTTCTCTGAGGACAACAGACAAATGGCTAACAGACATATGAAAAAAAATGCTCATTGTCCCTGATCATCAGAGAAATGCAAATCAAAACCACCCTGAGATATCACCTAACCCCAGTGAGAATGGCCCACATCACAAAGTCTCAAAGCTACAGATGCTGGCATAGATGTGGAGAGAAGGGAATACTTTTACACTGCTGGTGTGATGACAAACTAATGCAACCTTTTGGAAGGAAGTATGGAGAATCCTTAAAGAACTCAAATTAGACCTCCCATTTGATCCCACAGTCCCATTACTAGGCATCTACCCAGAAGAAGAAAAAACACTTTATCTTGCACTGATTATTTATCACAGCTCAATTTAGAATTGCAAAGACTTAGAAACCACCTAAATGCCTATCAAGTCAGGAATGGATATGTATACAGTGGAATATATTTAGTCATAAAAAGATGGAGACTTTACATCTTTTGTGTTAACCTGGGTGGAATTGAAACACGTTCTAAAGTCTCACAAGAATTGAAAAGCAAATATCCATTGTGTTCAATACTAATATGAAGCCAGAAGATGGACTAATAGATTCCTACATAAGCGAAAAACTCAATTCAATTCAAGTTTGGGGGGAGGGAGGAATGAAGGGGAGGGAAGGAAAGGAGGGGATTGATGTGCTCCTATTTAATGGGCACAATGTAAGGGTATATGTCATACCTTTTGGGTGCAGGGTACTAACTAAAAAATGCAAATATTTTCACCTACTTGTTTATACCCTCACATTAACTGAAATTAAAAATAAAATAACCAACCATTCCACTACCCATATGCATCATCCTGTTCACTACATTGTCCTTTGTATGAACTCATGTTTTTTACTGTTTTGTCCATTTGTCTTCACTAGAACATGAACTCCACAGGAGATCATTGTCTTTTGTCTTGATGTTTATACTGCTGTACCTCCAGGAATGAGAATAGTGCCTGGAACATAGTAGGCACTCAAATATTTGTTGTGTGAATCAGTGAATATTATTTTGATATGTTAATAATATATGTACCAGTTATTGTATCATTCAGTAAGCTGTTCCAATGAGTGGTTGCAGTCAATGTTGTATTACCTTTACATGACTAAAATCAAGTGTTTAATTTTCTCTTTCTCTCTCTTTTTTTTTTATTTGAGTTATTTAATGGCGTGCCTTCAATAGTAAAGAGAGGAAGATATGCTTAGGCTTATTATATACTTACTGAGTACCAGTGAGTAATAAACATAATAAGAACTTATGGCTGTTTACTAGGTATTTTTGCAAGTAAGTTGGCTTATGTTAATCCCATTTTTACAGAGTTGGATACCAAATTTCAGGGAGAGCTTAGGTGGTTTGCCTTTGGTAGCTACCGAGTAAAAGCAGTGATAACGATTCAAAGCCATATCTGTTCTATTACAATGTTCAAAATCTCTTAATTTTTTATTACATGTTGCTGAAAGATATTTGGAGTTATAAATGGTTGAAAGATAGTAAGAGATAAAAGCAACTTACATTTTTTACAAAAAGGGTACTTCACTGCTTTCTGTTGTAGATATGCCACTTGTGTTAGCCCTGTGGTTCCTCCACAGTACAATCAACTCCAAATATGTACAGGATGAATTTCCTAACATACTCTGTCAGTAACATTATAGCAGTGATTCTTATTAAGGGGAGAGGAGTGCAGAAGAGATAGAGTTGGGAAAGGTCCAGTCTCCTTAGGAACGCACAGAAAATGACCACCATTTCCATATGTTCTTCTAACTTACAACTCTTATTTCTTCAGTGCCTTTTGCCAGGTTGAGAATGTTCCTCGTTTGGATCATTTTTTTAACTTGTTCTTTCGAAGAGTACTTCAGCCTGTTAACTTAGATTGCAGCAGCAGTCTTAGTGCTCAGCAGTATGACGCTTCCAGTGCGGTACTTTTAGACAACCTCCCTGGAGTTCGGTGGCTCACACTTCCACCAGAAATCAAGGTAATCTTAGGGGTTAAAAATAAGAATCATAACCAGTTACCTTATTATAATCTTTTACTTTCTTTTTTTGGTGCTTTTTGTTATTATAGAGATTATAGGAAAAATTAAAGAGGCAATTGGGTGATGAAGGAGATCCAGTATGGTAAACGTAGAAAGACAAATTATTCTTCATAAATAGAAATTAGCTCTCTCTCTTACTTTAAATTTGATCTTTGTCCAAATTTAGACTACTTCTCAAGTGTATCTTTGCAATTTTGTGACTTTGATTTTATAACACAAGGTTTTCAAGTTTGCATTATGTTTCTGTATACATTGAAAGTGGATAAAATGATTAACTAACATTATTCTCAATTAAACTAGAAAGTTCACTAGTTTAGCAAAATCTTTTTACATGAACATATGTGATTAGCTTTTGGCTTGTTGTGTAGATAGCTTACCAAAGCTAAGACTTCATGATGGTTAAGTATTATCAATTTGGCTTAATTATAGCTGTCTACCCAGAATAACTTCACTATTAAATGACTGACAAGATTATTCTGCTATTTCAATCAATGTGGATTACCACATAATCTATTTAGCTATGACATTAAATGAGGCACTGTGCCATAGTCACTTCCCTGTCCATAAGGAAACCCAGCACCATAGTGCCTATTAGGGCATAGTCATAATAGGCATAGTCTAATTTATTCCTAGTCTTACTCATCTTGAAACTCTACAATGTATGATCAAGTAAATGCCTTTTTGATAGTTTAATAATCATGTAAATTGATGTATCAATTGCTTTAAGAGGAAATAATGGTATCTACTTCATAAAGGAGTTATGAGTAACTACATTTGAAGTGCTTAGAGTTATGTCTGGTGTATTGTAGTTGTGCAAGTATTACTATGTAATTATTATATGAAAGGTATTGAGGTATTATAGCATGTTTAAAGGAAACTTTACCTTCTGATTTTTTACCTTAGCTCTGTCAAGTGCCTGGTAATGCATCTTTTGATATCTCAGGTCAATAATTACCATTTTCTTAAATCATATAAAAACTAAAAAAGTATGAGATAAATGCAATAGAACCTCCGTATTTGACCACTTCCTGAAGTTGACCTAATTTTCATACATCAGACATGTACCATATGTACTCAAAGGAAGTTCCTTAGGTTGACCACCTTCATATGTTAACCAGTTTGTTACAGTCCTTTGGGTGGTCAACTTACAGAGGTTCCAATGCAATTCTACCTCACCAGTGTTCTCATAAGAAAATATAAATATTCAACATAGATAGAAAGTAACTAGATAACTTTACCTTTAAAAGAAAAAGATCCTGGCTCCAAAACCTGTCTCATGCCCATTCTGGGGTGTTTTTCCTTGGACCCAGGACCACTTTTGTAGGTAAGAAAGTACCATGTCATGAGGCCTGCCATTCTGGCTGGCTGTTTCTAGGGTTAGACTACCTCTTTCAGAATCTTCTCTCAAAAATACATAGTATTTTCTATGATGATAGTAGAATACTTAATGATATTAAAGATAGTGTCATTAGAATTCAGATACAATAACATTGAACATTATCCTCCCTCTATGAAGTTCAAGACATTTTAAAATAAAGCCTATTTTGATCTTATAAATTCCATGTGAAGGCTACTTCTTAATATTCATATTTCCTTATTGGCATTTTTCTAAATTTAGTGAAAATTTCATCAAAAGTCTTATATGCTTTTCTTTATTTTTACCCTAAAAGATATCAAACTAAGAAAATGCTATGTGAGTTCTGGGACGAATATTTTTAGTTTGTTGCCTAAAATCATAGGTGGTGATTATCCTACCAAAGCTTTGGTTGCTTTTATTCTTGTCAAGTATAATACTACTATTTGGAGATCAGTCTTATTTTTGCTAGCTGCTGAGGTTTGTGCTGTGCTTTGAAGAATCCAGAAAAACCTCTAAAAGTTTATAATCAAGGTGACGAGGTGAAATTAATACAGGAAACAAAGGGTATATGACATAGATGTTTTCTATATTTTGTAGACTGGTATGACAAACAATATATTAATTTTTTTAATTGTTCAGGATTCATTGAGGGTATAAAGAATTAGGTTACACTATTGTGGTTGTTATTTAAAGTCCCTCTTATAATTGTGTCTGCCACCCCAAGAGGTGTGCCATACACCATGATCCCCATCCTCCTCCCTCCTTCACCTTCCTCTATTCCTCATTCCCCTACCCCACCTTATGTTAGATCATATACTGCCTTCATAATAGAATTGAGTACATTGGCTTCTTCTCCATTCTCATTATACTTTACTAAGAAGAATGTGTGCCACCTTCATCCAGGTTAATAGAAAAGATGTAAAGTCTCCATTTTTTTTAATGGCTGGATAGTATTACATACCACAGCTTGTTAATCCAGTTCTGGGTTGGTGGGTATTTAAGTTGTTTCTCCATTTTGGCAATTGTAAATTGAGCTGCAATAAACAATGCAATTGCAAACAAACAATTGCAAACAGTGCAAATGTCCTTATGATAAAGTGTTTTTTCTTCTTCTGGGTAGATGCCTAGTAATGGGATTGTGGGATCAAATGGGAGGTCTAATTTGAGTTCTTTAAGGATTCTCCATACTTCCTTCCAAAAGGTTGCATTAGTTTGTAGTCCCACCAGCAGTGTAAAAGTATTCCCTTCTCTCCACATCTATGCCAGCATCTGTAGCTTTGAGACTTTGTGATGTGGCCATTCTCACTGGGGTTAGGTGGTATCTCAGGATGGTTTCAATTTGCATTTCTCTGATCAGGGACAATAAGCATTTTTTCAAATGTCTGTTAGCCATTTGTCTTCATCAAAAAAAGTTCTGTTCATAGTTCTTGCCCAGAGGTACATGGGATTGTTTACTCTTTTTCTGTTGATTAATTAGTGTTCTCTGTAGATTCTAGTTATCAACCTTTTGTTGATTGATACCCTGAAAATATCTTTTCCAAATCCGAAGGTTGTCTTTTTGCTTTACTTACTGTGTCCTTAGCTGCACAGAAGCTTTTCAGCTTAATTAAGTCCCATTTTTATTTATTTATTTATTTATTTTGAGATAGTGCCTCAAGCTGTCCCCCTGGGTACAGTGCCATGGCATCAGAGCTCACAGCAACCTCCAACTCCCGGGCCCAAGCGAGCCTCCTGCCTCTACCTCCCAAGTAGCTGGGACCACAGGCGCCCACCACAACGCCCAGCTATTTTTTTTGGTTGCGGCCATCATTGTTGTTTGGTGGCCCGGGCTGGATTCGAACCCACCACCTTAGGTGTATGTGGCAGGCACCTTAGCCACTTGAGCCACAGTTGCTGAGCCAAGTCCCATTTGTTAATTTTTGTTGTTGCAATGGCTTCTGAAGTCCTTATCATAAAATCTTTCCCTAGTCCAACATCATCAAGAGTTTTCCCCACACTTTCTTCTAAGATTTTTATTGTTTTTTGTCTTAGATTTAATTCTCTTATCCATCTTGAGTCAATTTTTGAAGGGATAAAAGGGGTAGGTTGAGTTTCAGTCTTTTACATGTGGTTATCTAGTTCTCCTAGCACCTTGTTAAATAGGGATTCTTTTGCCCACTGTATGCTTTTGTTTGGTTTATCAAAGATCAGATGGCAAGTAGAGACTAGTTTCATCTCTTGGTTTTCTGTTCTGTTCTATATGTCTATGTTTCTATTTTTTGTGCCATTACCATGCTGTTTTGATTACTGTGGACTTGTAATGTAGTCTGAAGTCTGTAGGATGATGCCACCAACTTTGTTTTTATTACCTTGGCTTTAGCTATATGGGTTTTGTTCTGGTTGCATATAAAATGAAGTATCTTTTTTTCCAGTTATTCAAAATGTGATGTTGATCTTTTAATGGGGATTGCATTGAATCTGTAGATCGCTTTGGATAGAACAGACATTTTGACAATGTTGATTCTTCCCAGCCTAGAGCATGGTATGTTCTTCCGTTTGTTAGTGTCTTCTGAAATTTCTTTTCTTAGGGTTTCATAATTCTCTTTGAAGAGATCTTTCAACTCTTTTGTTAGGTATATTCTAAAGTATTTCATTTTCTTTGCAGATACTGTGAAGGGAATTGTGTCCTTGATTGCATCTCTACTTGGCTGTTATTGGCGTATGCAAAGGCTACTGATTTGTGGACATTGATTTTATACCCTGAGACATTACTGTATTTCCTGATGACTTCCAGGAGTTTTGTGGTTGTGGAGTTTTCTAAGTATAAGATCATATCATCAGCAAAGAGGGAGAATTTGACCTCTACCCCCATTTGGATGCCCTTTATATCCTTCTTTTGCCAGATTGCATTGGCTAGAATTCCCAGAACTATGCTAAATAATAGTGGCAATAGTGGACATCCTTGCCTGCTTCCAATTATAAGCAGAAAAGCTTTCAGTTTTACACCATTCAGAATGATGCTAGCTGTGAGTTTGTCATATCAGCTTAAGAAACGTGCCACCTATGCCTATTTTCTTAAGTGTTCTAATTAGAAAAGAATCATGAATTTTATTAAATGCTTTTTATGCATCTGTTGAAAGGATTGTATAGTCTTTGTTTTTGCTTTTATTGATATGATGTATTACATTTATGGATTTGCATATGTTAAACCAACCTTGCATCCCTTGGATAAAGTCTGCTTGATTGTGATGTATAATTTTTTTAATGAGTACCTGCAATCAATTAGCTAAGATTTTGTTGAGTATTTTTGTATTGATACTCATTAGTGAAATTGATCTGTAGTTCTCTTTTGGTTGGGTCATTTCCTGGTTTTGATATCAAGGTGATGTTTGCTCCGTAGAAGTATTGGGGAAGGTTCCTTTCTTCTCAATGTTTTGGAATAGGTTCTGCAGTATAGGTACAAACTCATCTTTGAAGTTGTGATAGAATTCTGATGTGAAGCCATCTGGTCCTGGGCTTTTTTTGTTGGAAGCTTTTTTATTGTTTCTGGAATATCAGTGCTTGATATTGGTCTGTTCAAGAGATCTGGTTCTTCCAGGTTAAGGCTAGGAAGATGGTATGATTCCAGGTATTGGTCCATCTCCACATTGTCAAATTTCTAGGCATAAAATTTTTGGTAGTAGTCAGATATAATCTCTATCTCTGTGGCATCAGTTGTTATTTCCCCTTTTTCATTTCTGATTGAGATTATTAAAGATTTTACTTTTCTATTTCTGGTTAATCTGGCCAATGGTTTATCAATTTTATTTATCTTTTAAAAGAAGCAACTTTTTGTTACACGAATTTTCTGAATGATTTTTTTATTGTCAATTTCATTTATTTCTGGTTTAATTTTGGTTATTTCTTCTGCTAGGTTTGGGATTGGATTGCTCTTCCTTTTCCATTACTTTAAGATGATTCATTAGGTTATTGATGTGCTCTCTTTCTGTTTTTCAGATGTAGGCATCTAATTTGATAAATTTCCCTCTTACAACTGCCTTTATAGCATCCCACAGGTTTTGGTAGCATGTGTCTTCGTTGTTGTTATGCTCAAGCAAGTTAATGATTTCCTTTTTTATCTCTTCTTTGACTCAACTGTCACTCAGCATAAGCTTATTTAATTTCCATACCTTTGTGTGGGGATGACAATTTTTGTTAGAGTTGAGTTCCACCTTTATTGCCTTATGGTCTGAAAAAACACAAGGTAAAATTTCAATTGTTTTGATTTTGTTGAGATTTGATTTGTGTCCTAGGATATGATCTATTTTGGAGAATGTTCCATGAGAAGAACATATATTCTTTAGCTTTGGGATGAAGTGTTCTGTATATGTCTGTCAAACACAGTTGTTCTAGGGTCATATTTAAATCCCTTGTACCCTTGTATCTTTGTTTAGTTTGTTTAGAGGATCTGTCCAGCTCTATAAGAGGAGTGTTAAAGTCCCCTGTTATTATGGTATTATAGGATATCATATTGCTCAGATTACTTAAGGTCTGTTTCAATCTGGGAGCATTTAAGTTGAGTAAATAAATATTTAAAATTGAAATGTCCTCTTGTTGTATTGTTCCCTTGACCAATATGATGTGTCCATCTTTATCTTTTTTTATTTTAGTTGCTTTAAATCCACTTGTATCTGAGAATAAGATTCCAACCCCTCTTTTCTTCTGATTTCCATTTGCCTAAAAAATTGTCTCCCATTCCTTAACCCTGAGTTTTACTTTGTCCTTAAAGGCTAGGTCTGTTTCCTAGAGACAGTAATCTATTTGTCTATTTATTAGCCAATATCACATTCTCTTAATTACTGTAGCTATGTGATAGGTCTTGAACAAACTTTATAGTATGTCCTCAAACTTTGCTCTTCTCATTCAATATTGTGTTGGCTATTGTGGGTTCTTTGCCTCTTCATATAAACTTTAGAATAACGTACTAGGATTTTAGTTGGAATTGCACTGAATCTGTAGATCAAATTGGGAAGAACTGTCATCTGGATAATATTGAATCTCCCTATTCATGAACATGGAATATCTTTTTAAGTAGTTCTCCTTTTATTTTGTTTATCAGAGTATTGCAATTTTACTCAGATAGATCTTGTACATACTTTGTGAAATTATTTTATTTTATTTGGGGGGTGCTAATATAAATAGTATTATATATTTAATTTCTTTTTTTTGTTGTTAGGGATTCATTGAGGGTACAAGATATGTCACACACTGAGATCTCACCCCCCTCACTCCTTCCCACTCTCTGCTCTTCCTTTGTGTTTAATTTCAAATTCCATTTCTTAGTTGCTGTCATTAGGAAAACAGTTGACTTCTGCATATTAACCTTTTATCCTATAATCTTGCATAATTACTTGTTAGTTCCAAGAGATTTTTTATTAATTCTTTTCAATTTCCTAAATAAATAATCACATGAACAAAGTCAATATTTTATTAAATTCTTCTGTTCTGTATAACTTATATTTCATTTTCTTATCTTATTGCATTAGACAGGTCTTCTAGTATGATTTTTGAATGGTGTTATGGTACCACCTTACTTTGTTGCTGATCTTAGCAAGGGAGTGTCTAGTTTCTGACCATTAAGTGTGATATTAGCTGTAGGTGTTTTGTAGATATCTTTATCAAGATGGAGAAGTTCTCCTGCATTCCTAGCATACTCAGAGTTTTTATCATGAGTTGGTATTGGATTTTGTCAGATAATTTTTCTGTATCTATTAATATGATCATGTGATTTTTGTTTTTTAGCCTGTTGACATGATGGATTATACTAATTGGTTTTTGAATGTCAAATCAGCATTGCAACCTGGGATAAATATGACTTGGTTGTGGTGTATAATTCTTTTTATACATTTTGGATTCCATTTGCTAATGTTTTGTTGAGGATTTTCACTTTTATGGCCTCTGTAGGTTGGTTTTTCTCGTAATGTCTTTGTCTGATTTTGGTATTAGGGTAATGTTGGTCTCACAGAATGAGTTAGTATTCTATTTGCTTGTATCTTCTAAAAGAAATTCTAGAAAAATGAGATCTCAATTATCAATATCTATGCACCCAACCAGAATGCACCTCAATTTATAAAAGAGACTCTACCCGCCATGAGCAGCTTGATCTCTCCCAGCTCCATCATAGTGGGAGATTTCAACACTCCTTTGGCAGTGCTGGACAGATCCTCCAAAAAGAAGTTGAGCAAAGAAATCTTAGATTTAAATTTAACTATCCAACTTTTGGACCTAACAGAC
>CAUYQV010005080.1:0-14101 GCA_963574575.1 Galagoides demidoff
GAAATTCACATGCAGAATTTTCAGTGAAATAATCTGCTGCAGTCCAGAGAGACAAATGCCATATCAGCCTGTAGTGAGGAAGATAGGTGCCACTTGGAACCAAAATCTTAGGGGACTTTTATTAGGATTTTGGGGTATGTATAGACAGAATGAAGAAGTAAAGAGTTAATAGTTTCATGACTCAATCATGTGTGTGGTCTTCTGATTACAAAAAAGATCATCAGGGTGGAGGAACTAAATCACAGAACAATTTTCAAGGTCAGAACTAAGTAGGTAACAGAAAAAGTAGCTTTAGGGGATGGGAGAGGATTCAGGCTAAGTTGTCTGTGCTCAAGGGTAATTTTTAATCCCTCTCTAATTCTGCTGAGCTGTGTCTGCTGTGCTGCTGATTTTTACTCAGGGGTTCCCAAACTAGTTTTCTGTCTATTCTGGAAAAGCTTCTGAACACCCTTGCCACTGTAAGCTGCTAAGCAGCAGGGGACGAAGGCCTTGACTGTTCTAATGCCAGTCCTCTGGATTGTCTGCCTACATTATAATTCTATAGCAGACTAATGCTGGCAACAGAAAAAAACAAAACAGAGCAACACTGGGAAGGGAACATGAGGTAGGTACTGCAGAGGATTCCACCTATAATGAAAATTTAGAAATGACAGAAGGGGAATTTAAAATATATAAGGTAAAACAATGAAGACAATTTCTAAGAAAGTGATAAATAACCAAAAGGAAACCCCAAAACAGAACCCAATAAGAGATGAACAACACGCAGAATATTGAAAGGATATAAAGCAGAGCTTAAGGAGTTGAAGCAGTCCACCAGGGAACATAAAAATGCAGTAGAAAGTATCAATAGCAGATTCGACCATGCAGAAGAAAGAATCTCAGAGGTAGAGGATAAAGCTCTTGAGCTAACTCAGGCAGTTAAAGAAACAGAAAAAAAAGAGAGAGAAAGCTAAACATTCACTGACACAATTATGAGACATCATGAAGCATTCAAACATGTCAGTTATAGGTATTCCAGAAGGGGAAGAAGAATGCCCCAGAGGAATGGAAGCCCTACTAGAGGACATCATAAATGAAAATTTCACACATATCACTGAAGATTCTGACACATCCCTTTCAGAGGGATGTCAGACCTCAGGTTGTCTCAACTCAGAGAGGTTCTCAATTTTAATGTTCCCAGATTCTTGAAACAGACCTTAGTTGGTCTGAGCAATATGATATCCCACAATACCATAATAGCAGGGCCTTTAACACTCCTCTTACAAAGCTGGACAGATCCCCTAAAAAGAAACTAAACAAAGATACAAGGGGCTTAAATGTGACCCTAGAACAACTATGCTTAATAGACATATGTAGAACACACCATCCCAAACTTAAAGCTTGTACATTCTTCTTATTGGTCCATGGAACATTCTCCAAAATAGATCATATCTTAGAACACAAATCAAACCTCAACAAAATCAAAAATATTGAAATTTTTCCTTGTATCTTCTCAGACCACAAGGCAATAAAGGTGGAACTGAACTTCAACAAAAATTGTCATCCCCACACAAAGGTATGAGAATTAAACTTTATGCTGAATGACATTTAGGTCAAAGAAGTGATAAAAAAGGAAATCATTAGCTTCCTTGAGGATAACAACAGTGAAGACACAAGCTACCAAAACCTGTGGGACACAGCAAAAGCGGTCCTGAGAGGGTGATTGATCACATTAGATGCCTACATCCAAAAACCAGAAAGAGAGCACATCAATCACCTACTGAATCATCTTAAAGAGATGGAAAAGGAAGAGCAACCCAATCTCAAACCAAGAAGAAGAAAAGAAATAATCAAAATTAAATCAGAAATGAATGAAATTGAAAATAAAACGAATCATTCAGAACATTAATGAAACAAAAAGTTAGTTCTTGAAAAGATAAATAAAATCAATAAACCATTAGTGAGATTAACCAGAAACACAAAAGTAAAATCTTTAATAATGTCAGTCAGAAATGAAAAAGGGGAAATAGCAACTGACACCACAGGATACAAGAGATTATTTCTGACTACTACCAAAAACTTTATGCCCGGAAATTTGACATTATGGAGGAAATA
This sequence comes from Galagoides demidoff, assembly GCA_963574575.1. NCBI lineage: Eukaryota > Metazoa > Chordata > Mammalia > Primates > Galagidae > Galagoides > Galagoides demidoff. The sequence continues at coordinate 2,095 of CAUYQV010005080.1, forward strand.
GACCAATACCCTGAATCACACACTCTTTCTAGACTGAACTTGGAAGAAATACACCTTTGGACGAGATCAATATCAAGCACTGAGATCAAAAAACAATAAAAAAGCTTCAAAAAAACAATAGCCCAGGACCATATGGCTTCACATCAGAATTCTATCACATCTTAAAAGATGAGCTTCTATCTATAGTGCCGAACCTATTCCAAACCATTGAGAAGGAATCTCCCCCAACACATTCTATGAAGGAAACATCACCTTGATTCCAAAACCAGGAAAGGACCTAACTAAAAAGGTGTACACCAGATCAATTTCACTAAAGAATATCAATTCAAAAATACTCAGGAAAATCTTAGCTAATAGCTTGAGCTTGCAACTACTCATTTAAAAAACTATACATCATGATCAAGTAGGCTTCATCAGAGTATGCAGTTAGTTTAACAAATGCAAACCTATAAATATAATACACCATATCAATAGACGCAAAAACAAAGACCATACAATCCTGTCAATAGATGCAGAAAAAGCATTTGACAAAATTCAGCATCCTTTTCTAACAAGAAGAACACTTAATAAAACAGGCACAGGTGGCACTTTTCTTAAGCTGATTGAAGCCACCTATGACAAACCCACAGCTAACATCATACTGAATGGTGTAAAACTGAAAGCTTTTCCACTTAGAACTGGAACCAGACAAGGATGTCAAATATCACTGCTGTTATTCAATATAGTTCTGGAAGTTCTAGCCAGTGCAGTCAGACAAGGGAGGGATATAAAGGGCATCCGAATGAAGGCAGAGGAAGTCAAACTCTCCCTCTTTGCTGATGATAAGATCTTATACTAAGAAAACCAGAGCCTCAACCCCAAAACTCCTGGAAGTCATCAGGAAATATAGTAACATCTCCAGGTATATAATCAATGTCCACAAATCAGCAGCCTTTGCTTATACCAATAACAGCCAAGTTGAGAAGTAAATCCAGGACACAATTCCCTTCACAGTAGCTTTAAAGAAAAGGAAATACTGGGCGGCGCCTGTGGCTCAGTGGGTAGGGCATTGGCCCCATATACCCGAGGCTGCCGGGTTCAAACCTGGCCCTGGACAAACTGCAATAAAAAAATAGCTGTGTGTTGTGGTGGGCACTTATAGTTCCAGCTACTTGGGAGGCTGAGGCAAGAGAATCACCTAAGCCCAAGTGATGGAGATTGCTGTGAGCTGTGATGCCACAGCACTCTACCGAAGGCAATAAACTGAGACTCTGTTTCTAAAAAAAAAAAAAAAAGAAAGAAAGAAAGAAAATTAAATACTTAGGACTATACCTAACAAAAGAGGTGAAAGATCTTTTTAAAGAGAATTAGGCAACTCTAAGAAATTGGAGAAGGCACTGACAAATGGAAGAACATACCAGGCTCTTGGATGGGAAGAATCAACATTGTAAAAATGTCTATTCTACCCAAAGAAATCTTTAGATTCAATGTAATCTCCATTAAAATAACAGCATCATATTTTAAAGAACTGGGAAAAAAATTTCATTTTGTATGGAATTAGAAAAAAAACCCGATAGCTGAGGCTATTCTTAGCCATTTCACTTCTTAAAACTAGCATAGTTATGAGTTAGAGACTTCAAACTGCAATGGTTTCTTATTCTTTCATGTGCTTTATAAATTCTACATTTTTTCAATGAGCTTTTTAGTTGTTACTTCTCTATTTACTCTTCTTACAATGTACGTTTTAGTCTTGCAAAATAGAATGTATAAGATAAACATATTTATTAAAATATGGACAAAATATAGACGTCTTTAGGCACTAAGTTGATTATTTTATGAAGTAATTATGTGACTTAGGTGACAGCCATCTGGCTTACATCAGTGAGAGGAGTTCTATTTTTAAGAATTAAATTTCTAGGTAATAAGGACATGGATATCATTAGTCGTAGGAAAAGAAAGAGGCAAATAAGTATTCAGCATAACACAAATAGAATAAAGATGCATTAGTTTTCTATTGCTACATGACAATTTCTCAAAAATTTAGCAACTTAAAACACTTATTCATTAGCTCAGGATTTTGTGGGTCAGAAGTGCAACACGATGTCCGTGGATTTTCTGCTCATGGTGTTGCCAGGCTGAAATAAAGATATCAGTTAGGTTGAGCTCTTATCTGAAGGCCTTGGGAAAATTTCTGAATCGAAGTTCATTCATGTTGGCAAAATTGAATTCCTTCAACTCTGAGCCTTTGAGTCCCATTTCCTTGCTGCCTGCTTGCCAGAGGGCACTCAGTTCCTAGAGGCTGCTGCTGCGTCTCCCTCACGTGCCACCATCAATCTTCAAGCCTGTAATGGCACAGAACGTCCTTCTTTTGCTTTGAATCTGTGAATTCCTCCATCTCTGACCTTGATACCTACATTTAAAGGGCTCATGTGATTACATCAGGCCCAACCAGACAATCTCCCTATCTTAAGGTCCATCAATTTGAGGCATTAATTACAGTTTCAGAACCCTTTTGCCATGGAAAATAACTGTCTTAGTTCATGTTTCCAGAACAGCGTGTCAAAAACTGGGGCATTATAAACCAAAGAAATTAATTTCTCGCAATTCTGCACCTGGGGAATTTCAAGATCAAAGCTCCAGCAGTCTGCAGCAGTCTGGTGAAGTCCTGCTTCTTGGTTCATAAGTGGCCCCCACAGCCTCGTCACTTCCCAAATGCTCTACATCCGACTAACATCACACTGAGGGTTAGAGTTTCAAGGTATGAATTTTGGGAGCACAAAATTCCAGTCTACAGAAATAGCACAATCACAGGAATGACATTTTATTACTTTCGTAGATTCCATTCACACAAGAGGAATCTATTTTATAATGGTGGGGATCATTTGGAATCACTTTGGAATTTTGCCTTGTAGTCGAGTATTCCACAAAATATTAAATTGTCTTTTTATTTTGCATCAAATAAACATAGAGTGTATATTACGTTATTGTCTACTTTTAAATAAATGACTTTTAGGTAAGAATTTTTCCTTCTGAGAATAAAATTTCATATAAATCATTTTAAACCTTTTTTAAAAAATATGTGTTATTTTTAAAGAAAATGAATAAGACTGTCCTGAAATGAAAAAAAGAAAAAAAATGTAACTACCGAGATTGGCATTTTTATGAGAAAAGCCATTCCAATCAAAAATGGAAGCTCAAGTGCTGTTTGTCAAAATGAATAAAAAAAATGTTTGGAGTCCATTAGCTTATTAATTAATCAAAGTCCATTGTGTCTCAAAAGGTTAAAATTGAACGGTGTTCTAATTAGAATTGTGAGAGTCCTTTCCCTTGACAAGATGAGAAGACAAAGCTTTGTTCTAAAAGGAAATGTCTGGAATTCTGATTAGATCAAGAGAGGCCTCAGAAAATTGCTTCAGGGTAAATTGAATGCTCCCACCTGGATTTCCTGCCCTGTGACCAGTTGGTGCTCAATAGTGATAGGGTTAGCACAGGACAGAACAAAGGAAATTAAAGATATCAGTGCCACAGATTTGTGGTTTCAAGAGGCCAATGTAAGCATTTATAAATCATCAGTGTGTGATTGAGCTGCTGCTCTGGGTAATATCTCAGGTCAAAATTGCATAGTATAACTCCTATAAATACTGTCAGATTATTTATTTCTGTTTTGCTGCTATACTCATTTCTTACCCTCAGAAGGGGAAATAGCACACCCTCACGCTGAATGCCTTCCTAAATAGATGGAAGCTTGAGCTCTGTGCATAGTAACCACGAGAAGCAAGTGTCCCCACTAATCACTCACTCTGATTATTAACCTTTAAAACTAAACACGGGTTGGAAGGTTTATTTCCACCTAAGAAAGTAGAAAAGAAATCAATAATGGCTGAGATTCTATTTGTGAACAAAATTGCTCAAGCTTCTGAATAAAATGTGTCACAAACAATATGACAGCCCAAAGAAAAGAAAAACTTATCTGCAAAGGCTCACCAAAAGAACCAGAATTGCTTTAGATGGACTTCGGCATTCTTGATATGACAATAAATGTCAGTAAGAGCTTGAAACGAAGAATAACAGAGAGCGGAAGAGAGTGTTTGCGGAGAGTAACCTCCATTTGGTCAGAGGCTTTCACAAGACCCCTCATGAGAGAGAAACTGAAAAGGTTTAATGCTTAGTAGTGTGGACTGCAGGCTCAGGACTAGGGTCAAATTCTTCCTCTCTATGTAGCAATTTGAGTAAATAAAATGTCCTCTGTGTTTACCCTTTACTTTGTAAAATAGAAATAATAACTGACTTTATATTTGTATATTATGATGATGGTACAAGACACAATACAGGCAGACAAAACACTTCCAGCAGCGCTCGCCTTGTACCTGCAGATCTTTTTTTTTTTTTTTTTTTTTTTGCAGTATTTGGCCAGGGGCTGAACGTATTTGAGCCACAGGCGCCCCCCCTGCAGATCTTAATTATTATTCTCACTGGCATTGTTGTCAACTCCTTTTACCTGGAAAATGATGGAAACCGGGCTTCCTACCCATCTTGTGGAGACCTACAGTCATCTTAAGCATGTATCGCTGCCATACATAAAATGACCAACATCAAATTCATAACTTTTACACACATGAGAGAGAGCAAATGTTGGAGATAATTTGCCCCAAGAAACATTAACTCCAGGAAAGGACACCGAGCATCAGCTTGCTTGAGGAACACAAGCAGGCACAAATAAAAGATTTCAACTGGAAGAGCTGACACTGTTATGAATGTCAAGGAAGAACAGGAGATATTATTCATTTTATCTAACTAGTTGTTCACCCGTTAACCATCCTAACTTTTCTCCCTGCTCTCTGCTCTCCTTCCCAGCACCTGGGAACTATCAATCTACCCTCTCTCTTCCCACTTCACGTGGTTCTCCAGCCTCTATAAAAACAGTACAAAGCTCAAGGACAGCTGAGTGTCATCTCATTTTTCCATTTGGAAATAACTTTCCATTTTTGTGTGTGTGTCCTCTTCAATTTCTTTCATCAATATTTTATATGCTACAAACAAATTTTCTACTATACAAACAAAACCCCCAGACATCTTTAAACTGCTGAAAAGAAACAAGAAAAACCAACCAAACAAACAAACAAAAAATCCCCTAAAACATTAATCGAAGACAGTGAGAGGGAAAAACATTACATATGAAGGAACAAGCATAAGAATGACAGCTGGCATTGTCTCAGAAATCACACAACAGAGAAGGTAAGAGAATAATATCTCTGAAGCTCAGAGAGAGCACACCAAAGTCATCTGTCACCATACAATTCTCTGCTAAGCAAAAATATCTTTTGCAAATGAAAAACTTTCTCAAGTAAACAAAGACTCAGGGAATTAAAAATGTTAAAGCAGTCTGGCACAGTGACTCTTGCCTGTGATGCCAGCTTTTGGGGACACCCAGGCAGAAGGATTGCTGGGGTTGAGACCAGGTGTTTGAGAGGCCACGTTGGGCAAAATACAGAGAATCCATCTTTCTTGTTTCTTTTTCTTTTTCCTCTCTCTCACTCTTTTTTTTTTTTCTCTTTGAGACAGAATCTAGCTCTGTTGCTCAGGCTAGAGTTCTGTGGTATCAGCCTAACACACAGCAACCTCAAACTGCCAGGTACAAGCAGCCTCCTGAGTAGCTGGGACCACAGGTACCCACCAGAATGCCAGGCTAATTTTTCTATTTTTCTTAGAGACAAGGTCTCACTCTTGCTCAGGCTAGTCCTAAACTTCTGAGCTCAGGGTTTATCTTGCCTCAGCTTCCCAGAGTGCTAGGATTATAGGCATGAGCCACCACAGTCCACTGGAAGACTCCATCTCTACAGAAAAAAATTGTATATTAGCCAGGTGTGCTGGCATGTGACTGGAGTCCCAGCTGCTTGGGAAGTTGAAGCAAGAGGTTCTCTTGAGCCAAAGAGTTTAATGTTCCTGTGAGCTATGACACCAGGGCACTCTACCTGGGCACAAAATTAGGATTCTGCCTCAAAAATAAAGCAATATGATTTGTATTTTAGCTTATACAAAAGTAAACAGCAAAACAAAATGGAGGGGAGGAATTGAGACATATTGTTGCCAAATTCTTAACTGCATGTGAAGTAATGTGATGGTACTTAAAGGGAAATGGTAATTCAAGATGCATATTGCAAGCCTCAGGGAACTTTATAAAAATATCTATAGAGAATGTGTTGGTGATAATGTACAATGGCTTTATCCTTACTAATGTAGTACTAGAAAGAAAAAGAATTTCAACCAGAGAATGAGCCAGCAAATACGGTAGAGCCTCACAATGGAGTCCATGAAATGCTACTCAGCAATGGAAGAAAAGGTCTCGCAGTTAAAACCTCGGTAATTTGTTTTAAGAACTGAAATTCTCTTCAAAAGCCATTAGAGTTCAAATATACACTGAATTCAAGAAATTACTCTTAATCCACATTCCCATTATTTTATTTCTTTTAGAAAAATACAGATTTTTGTTTGGATGTTAATGGATGTTGTTTCCTTTCTGAACATATTTTTATAGAGTTTGAAATATGATTGTATCATGACTATAATTCTGCTTATAAATTATATGCAGTATTTATAACTACAGTATTCTCTTTTTAGAAACAGAATTTAATCTTTTGTATAAATTGTATCTCTACTTGGGCCATTTAGTATCATCAGTATAGTTAAGCAAAAAAGGAGATGGAATAGAGACTATGGAATAATTATGTTAGTAGAAATAATTTTGATAATATAAAAATTAAGTCTTTAAGATTAATAATTTCTTTAAGAATATATGTCTCTCAAAATCTTTAAGGATATTTAGAATTGTCAAATAATTCTCTTATTTACAGATGAGAGAATGCAAACTAGCCAAATGTTGCCAGGAGGACCACTGAACCTCAGGCCTTTTGGCTCCTAACTCAGTCTACTATTATTCCTTGTACATCTCACTTTCTCTTATAAGGTAAGTTCCCCATATGAGTAAAAAAGATCTAGGCCAAGCATGGTGGCTTACGCCTGTAATCCCAGCATTCTGAGAGGCTAAAGGGAGTGGACTGCCTGAGCTCATGGGTTTGAGACCAACTTGAGGCAGAGTGAGACCTCGTCTCTAAAAATAGTGAGCCTTGTGGTGGGAGCCTATAGTCCCAGCAAGTTGGCAGGCTGAGACAAGAGAATTTATTAAGCCTAAGAGTATGAGGTTGCTGTGAGCTGTGATGCCACAGCACTCTATTGAGGGCAACAAAAGTAAGATTCTGTTTCAAAAAAATAAATAAATAAAATAAAAATAAATAAATATCTAAATTCCAAATTCTGAACTTCTTGGAAAGTGGTAGCAAATTCCTTGTGAAAGATACATTTTCTTTCATATTTCTATTAAGACCAATTTTTGAATCATCTCTATAGATCTCTCTGTTTTCCTGAGAGTGGAAATGAAATAGATCTTGTAAAGATCATATGATTTCTGTCTTATCACAGGTAAGTATATGCATTCCATGAAGAATAGGATTGGCTTAACGATTTCATACTAACCTGGGCATTCATGGAGAGCTACAGTGCAGGGAGCAGAATTTCTTTTACTTGACAGTCGCCTGAAGGCTGTTTTCAGTAGATACGCTTGTTTCTGGAGTCACCTGAAAGCCTTCAGGTGTGTCAGTTATCACAATCAAGACTCACAAAGCCTGGAATTTTCTAACTTTTCAAAGATCCTTTGGCAATAGAATATCTTCCAATTCAGTGGATGAGTTAAATCCAATTATACTTTCTTTCCTCTTTGGCAGCCTCTCCTTTTGTACTCTTACAATCTGCAAGTGTAGAGAAATGCAAACTAAAAAAAGACTCAAACTGTTCTATTATCAGAGGAAACATGGTCCAACATTACCCTGCCATCATAAGCTTTTCTTTTGGCAAAAGTTCCCTGTGTTTATATCTAAAAAGATAGTAATTTCTGGTTTGAAAAGAGAAAACTTGTCAACATTACCAGGATGTTTTATGGATACAACTATGAATACACAAAAGGAATAAAAAGGTACCTTTGAGTTTTAAGCATGGACATTTTACAACCTCTTATACCTTTCTCATTTTTAATTGGAAAGAAAGAAAATCTACCAAGGAGCTGAGACACTGTACATAAATACAATGGTGGGGCCGTATATAATAATAAAATTTTGATTCCCAAACTGCAGCAACCTACCCAGGAAAACAATTCCTTTGTCTAAAATAAACAACACAGGAAACCAAACGACTATATCATTCTTGTAGAAAGCTAGACAGATCGCTCTAGTTATAATTCAGAAAGCTAAACAATAATGTCTGTAATAATCAGCCCCAAAAGGCCAGGACCTGGTTGACAATTGACGTGTTATCTATTTGTTTTGTCCCTGTTTCTAACTTAACAATAACCAGACAAAATTCAATATGCACTCTGTATCAACTGCATAGGATGTCCTGGTTCTAGTGAGCCACCCACATCTTGCAGATGGCAACAACCTTTGATCAGGGCCCACCTGAAGCCTTCCCTTCTTCCTGCTCTAAAGAGGTCCTACTCTTTTGCTTTCTTTTGGATCTCAGCCAAAACACAAATGATGGGGCTTACCCTTTACTATAGCAAGCTCTCAATAAACAGCCCTTGTTTTTCTCATTTGGTTGGTCTTCGTTTATTTCCCAGAGCAAAAAGTTTAAAACAACAATAAAGAACTCCATTTCAGAAAGTCTAATCCTTTAATTTTTCTTTGAGGTTCAAAATAGCCACTTTCACCAAAAAATATTCATCTTATTTTTTTTGGTGCTAATATATCCCTGGAGGAGATTATTCCATTTTGTGATATTTTTGTATAATTTATCTAAATAATAAATGCTGGATCTACATGTTCTTAATATTCTGATCTTGCAATTTTGTATGCACTTTTTCACATAAAAATATGTATTTTTACTATGTTATGCTGAAATTTTAAGCTGAAATTATCAATAAAGATATGTGCATATATGTGTCTATGCATATATAATTTTACTATATTGAATTAAATATATGTAATTCAATGGGACACAATATTTATTACTAGATACTGAAATTTTATTACCTTTCTGTATGCTTACTATATAAGTAATTATGTAATTAATAGCTGATAATATACAGTTTTTACAATATGTATTGAATTAGCTGGGCATGGTAGCTCATGCCTATAGTCCTAACACTATTGTAAGCTGAGGCTGGTGGATTGCTTGAGCTTAGGAGTTCAAGACTAGCCTGAGAAAGAGCAAGACCTCCTCTCTAAAAATAGCCAGGGTTGTGGCAGGTGCCTGTAGTCCCAGCTTCTTGGGAGGCTGAGGCAAGAGGATCCCTTGAGCCCAAGACTTTGAGGTTGCTATAAGCTATGATGCCATGCACTCAACTAGGGCAAGAACATGATACTCTGTTTCAAAACAAACAAATAAATAAAATATGTATTGAATTATTTTTCTTTGGTAATTATTAGGAATTCATGATTTATTATGAATAATTCTACATGGATCACCAAATATTTTAGCTTTGGCTCTGCTTTGATAAGAGATGAAGAAAATAAAATTTTCTGTACATTTCTGTTCGATGAGTTACATCTTCCTCACTGATCACTGGATAATCTATTTAGAATGTATTGTTTATTTGTTTTTGTTGTTTCTGTTTGAAGAAATCTGGCAAGTTTACAATAGAGAATTTTCACAAATGTACCCAATAATAATCAAATGATACTACTTAAACAGAAAACTTCAAGTCAGAAGCAGGTGAAATCTAAAATGTTACAGATTCCTATTCAATGCAAAAACAAGCTTTATATCATTATTTACTTCTTTTATTCTGTTTTTCTTTTTTTGTTATCTCTGTGTATAATTTCCATTTCTATTTACCTTATCTGATATTCATCTTTTAGTTTAGATCAAATAGATGTGAGTGTCCCAGTGTCAGTAAATTTGTATTATTGTTTCTGTGGGCCCCCATCTTAATTTGAAAACTTAGTGTTTAATACCACAAATAATAGTTCCAAACTATACAAGAGCTTAACCTCATTATAGCTTACAATGACTCAATGTGATACTAGACGAAGTTTTAGACCCACATAAACTTCAGCTTTTCACTTATAAATTAGAGAACATAATAGTATCTATTTAACACTATAAATCAGAGTATCAAATTGAGCAATCCTATAACACACTTAGACTGAAATGTGGAACGGAGTAAACATCTCAAGAAATACAAACTATCACCTAACGGCACTTTGTGAAATTAATACCTTTCACTACATTTGGACCAACTTTCCAGTGTGTCCTGGTTATGATCTTTTTAACCACACTATTTCTGGAAGGAGGTATAGCACATCTCCTTTCCTATACAGAACACTGGGGGCCAGTGAGGAAATCTCACCAGCGTGGCATCTAGAAAATTTTATCTGGAATATCTGTGCAAGAAGTAGCATCATTTATTCCCTCTGTAAACAGATTCCACTTACTTCACTGAATTCCTCAGCATACAAACTCCCTGAAGCCTTTTTGTAAAAGTCTGAAGATATTTGAGGTCTTTATATAGGCCCCTATCTCTTCCTAGACCTCTTATATCCTACTCTTTTTGACATGACTATGGTTGCCTCAATCTTAATATTCCAGGTGAAATGATCGTCTCCTCTGTGTTTAAGTGAAATACTTCCACCTCCACTCCTGTTTCTCCTCCATCATTCTGTGGTACCCTCAGCTTTCTTTACTGGACCCACCCCACATCGTTACTATTTTGTTTCTTTGCTTCCCTTTTTTCTCAGTTTGTTGTAAGTTTTGATTTGTTTACCTGTTTTCTTCAACAGTCTAATATGACCTATGAAGAAGGAGGTTTGATCTGCCTCGTTGCCTGCCAAGCATCATGTCTAGGACATCACTCATGTAAGAGTATGTGGAAGGATGATAAACCGGGAAGTCTAGAACTTTTTCATTTAATTTCAATTTTAAAATTAAAATCCTCAAGAGAAACAGAAAGCATTGAGGTTAGGGAAAAGTAAATCTATAAAAAATAGAAAATTCTCCTTTTCTTCTATAAGAACATATTTATTCAAGCAGCTTTCAATAGGAATCTAAACATTGATAGGCTGTTCAGAGGAACTCCAAAAAAGGAGCAAGCACAGGCCACTCCACTTGGAGCAGAAGGCCCTCCGTGAGGGCTGTTCAGTGACCTCTGCTGAAACACCCTCTGACCTTCTGTCTGATCCTCTGCGACCCAGACAGAAGGGAGGAGCTGGAGAAACACAATGGCTCCAGGGGCTAAACCCAAAACAACTGCCTCAGGTAGCCAGCTGGAAACACTTGCTGGTACATAAGAGTAACACTCTCCCTCTCCACCCACCTAAAATCTTTACAAGATAAGCAATCTTGCCCTTCCCAGCTGATTCCTATTGAGTGTCAGTTTGCCTTCACCAAGGGATCAAATAAAGTTTAGCTATCGTTCTACGTCTGGCTTTGTGACTTGATTGAGTAGAGCATTACCTTGCCAATATCATACACAGATACAGAAAATGATGCAAGTTATTGTAAGGGGAAGAGAAACAATACCCTCAAATATGGCACTTTAAAATACCCAGTGCTTTAAATTTAAAAAGAAAACTTGAAAGGCCTCAGAAATAAGCCTCAGAACCTTGGTTTCTGACGTAGCTTCAGCTGCCCTGATCTCTTCCAGCCTCTTTCCTTCCTGAACTGCCCTAAAACTTCCTTGTCTAACTTAAAAATCTTTTTTTCAAAAGGAACATAATTGTCTTGAGACACTCTCCTTAGTAAACTCATCAAGTAATCAGGAAAGATTAAGATCAAAGCAGAGACTTGGGTGTCATCACACTGAGATTCCCCAGGGCAGCTCCTAGGGAGACTTTATCTTCAGAATAAGACAAGGTTTGTTACAGTGAAGTCTGGCCCCTCTCTGTCCTGTCTTCTTAGAGGTTAGAAGAACTATGTCTTAGGCTATTGTTCTTTGGGCTCATTTTTTCTCCCTGACAATCATCCACTCTGCAATCTCCATCTC